>MJUU01054731.1:29283-56523 GCA_002080025.1 Modiolus philippinarum | reverse complement strand
ATGATGTATAAAAAGTCTTTTACAAACAGCTTTAGTTTCGTTCCAACACGACAAAACACATTGGCGCCAGCGCAAATATACTAAGTATAATAAATTTATACTTGTCTTCAAATAACTAGAAATTTGTTTTCCATAAGGTAAAGTGTTATTATTATGGCTTACGGTCATCACAGATGAGGCGAAAAATCCCTCTTGGAACTTTTTTATGGGGAAGAACTAACGACTAAATGTATTAGAAATAGCTTTGGTTATCATTGACCCAACACTTTCAGAGGAGGATATCTTTGAATGTGTTTCCACAGTGGCTAATGTTATCTGTTATCAAATGGTAGCAATCTTGCAGTATGGCAGACATGTCAGAATTTTCTGTAAGGGTCGCTCTTAATACCATTACAACTTACTTAAGTTTTATTAGACTACTAGTTTCATGGAATATTTTAAGTGTTTTCAGTAGTGTCCACTGTTAAACTGTATTCTCTGCTGGCAGCCATGTTGGATGTGATGAAAACCTCCTAGTATTTTATGTTTGTTGACGATCATTCATCCATGAGTCATAAAACATGGATATAGCGTTGCTCGACATCTAGCAATGAATTCCACTGAAAACCTGTGCTAGGGGCCATCTTAAACTGGCTAACAAGTATGAACTTAGCTCATTGTTGAAGGCTTCCTGGTGACTTCTAGATGAAGAACAACAATAAAAGCGTTTTTCCATGTATTTATCGAGACTTTGTCTCATTTGCATTTACTCCAGTTATATTTGTAATCCGTTTATTGACTAATTTTTGTCCTGATTAGCCGAGACCTTTGCATCATATTTTTTAAGGCCCATTGTTACACCTGTTGCAGGTGTTCATTTTAGATGAAGGACAGACTTATTGGACATTTTTTCGGAACACTAAAAACTATTGTGACTAAATTTGGTTCTAAAAGAAAAAAATGATTGAGTTGTCCATTGGTTCCAATTCTGTCTTCTCAATGCCTTTCATCTTGCATGAGGTATCAGACTTGCTAAAATCAGATAGATGGAATATTTGAACATAGAGGAGTTTTTGTCACATGTACATTCACTCAATAACCTTTCATATATTTCTATAGGGCTAGTTTCATACTGCGTTCCTTACTGGTGGCGAACTATAATGAGCTGTGTACCTGCATTCTAACCTTTTTGAGAGGACCATCTGAGGACAATTGTGCTGAATTTGATTTAATTAGTCTTATAATAGTTTCGCCTGAATGCAAAGAACTTTTGATGTGTTTTCACAGGGTCTGATGTTATATTTTCTCTGCTGGAAGCCATTTTGGACTAAAAGTAGAGCTGCATTTTTGAAAGGCGTCTGACCAGTATTGTAGCAAATCTTTGATTTAAATCAAATATAGCTAGTAGTATTTTAAGGAAAATTTTAAATGTGTTAATATATAGTTCTATGTACACTGGAAGCCAGATTGGATGAGATACAGACCTACCAAAGACCTCTTGAAGAGACCCATTAAATAATAACTAAGATGAAGTCTGGTCCACATTATCCTATCAGTTTAATATACAAATGTTGAATGTATTTTTGACAGGGCTGAAACTTTGTTCCATCTTGGATATGTTCAGACTTACTCAGCAACTTTGTTAGAGGAATCCTCCAAGGACAATTGTGACTAGTTTGGCTCTAATTGGCCGAACTGTTTCTGAAATTTTTGAAATGGTTTTCAATAGTGCCCAATGATAAATTATATTTACTACCCAAGACCACCTTTGAAGATGAACAGACCTACCAGATACCTTTTAAAGTTCACCATCTAAGAACAATTTTGGCAAAGTTAGGCATTTATTGCCTTAATAGGTTCTAAAGAGATCTTTTAATGTGTTTTCCTCAAGATTCTGTGTTAAACTATGTTCCCAGTGGCGGTCATCTTGGATGAATTTTCAAATTCTGGTCCCCTTTGAAGGGGACTATCTAATGACCATTGTGGGTCAGTTTGGTTTCTATTTACCAAATGATTTTAGGCGAGAAGATTTATCAAGAAGTTTTTTACCTTCTGGTTGAAATCCTTTCAAGGGGATTATCTAAATGATTTCAGATGAGAAGATTTTTCAGTGTTCTTCGTAGGGTTCTATGTTAAACTAGTGACCATTATAGCCCCTATTTAGGGCTAGCAGCCAATTGGATAAAATGAAGACTTGGTGAACATTTGGTTTGAACTTTGAAAGCATCAATCTAAGGATCACTATAAAAGTCTGGTTCTCATATGTCAAACAGTTTCCAAGGAGAAAATCTTTGAATACGTTTTACATAGGGATCAATGTGAAACTGCATTCACAACTTGTGTCCCACCTGAATGAAATGAGAATTTGCTGGACACTGAATCATCTGAAACCCATCGATCATGACTTAAGTTTTGATCTAGTTGGTTTTATCATTTCAGAGGCAAAGATCTTTAAATGTGTTATATATTGAGTCAAGATCCAATGTTATACTATGTTCTCCTCTAGCTGCCATGCTTGGCAAGATGCGGATATGCACAAGAAAATAACCTTGAAATATATCTATTTTATTTAACATGACAACATACATATCATTAACATATAAGTAAAAGCAAAATTCTATAATAAAACTGGATGTTTTTTTTAATTAATAAATCAGTGTTTAAATGGTAATTCACTCAAATGCTCAGTAGAAGAGCAAAATTATTCATCCTCCACAACACTTCACATTCTCTAAGGTTTAAATTACAAAGTAGAAAATACAATTTCTGTTAAATGTTATTTTATAGACTACTGTAAGGACAATGTCAAATAAGACAGAGCTAATTTACCGGCCAATCTCAATACATGTAACTGTAATAAATTGGGATATTTTTTCTACATAAACAGGTTTAAGCAACTACAAGTTTTATACACTATATTAATGGAAAAGGGGGGGGGGGGGGNNNTGCCATAAAACTAGTTTAACCCATCATTTTTTTAAATGCCTGTACAAAGTCAAAACCTTTCCAGTCGACAATTTTTCTTTCTGTTGGTTTCCGTCTGATTTGTGTTTTTGTCTCATGCACTTCAGCATCATTGATGAAATTCAATACTTCAATGCAATTGAGTGTGGATTGGTACTACAACAAAGAGTGTTATGAAAATGGAATACTGACAAATTGAGGTAAGGCCCGCGAAACATAGTTTTTGTCTGTAGTGTGACAGTGTTTAACCAGAAGACTAGGTTCCTTGAGCTGGCCAGCAGTCTAGCAGCAAGCACTCTGACCGATCTTTCTAAATTATGTTTTGTCACTTTCTTTTGTTTTTCAAGACAGTGGTCATAGAGTTAGAAGTCTACCTATATTGGGTTTTATTTGTATTTTTATTATATTATAGGGATAGTGAAAGGGGAGGTTTGGGTACCTAGCTTTTGCTAGTGCCTGTACAAAGTCCTTCTATCCAGAGTGCCTATCGTTATTTACCCTTTGTCTGTAGTCTGTTATGTGTTTTTTCTGGAGCGGTTCCCCTGTGGATTGCGGCATGTGATTGTAGTTTTCTGCCATTGTAGGTGTTTACTGTTATCTTGCTAGTATAATTTTTCATATTATTGAGGTAGTTACCTAATAGACCTACAATCACTTTATTCCCAACAAGTAATGAATATCTAATGGAAAAGAAAAATGAAGGCATTGTGGGCAGAAAGACAAAAAAAGCGAAAGCTTTAGGGCATTCTTTTGATGCCAAAGCCTAAAAATAACAATAAATTACAACAATATATAATCTTATCTAAAACAATTATAAATCTGCTGTGTATTGTTATAATAAAATGCCAGCATTAAATAAATATTTCACTTGTTGACCTTAATGTGATGATATTGCACATTACAGACTGGGCATTCTATTTTTGTGCAACAGGTTTACTACATAACTTAAAAATCTACAATAAAATCAAACTGGTAATATCACAAAATACACACAAAAAAATACTTCTTTTGTAAAAAAAATTACAGAAGTTCCGTGGTTGGACCCCAGTGTCTGTATGCTACTGTTCATGTTCATATAAACACTCCTGCAGAAGCAGTAATTTTCAAATATATCATCAACTTTTTCAGAAACTATGCTTTACCCTTTTTTAAAAACTTATACAACTATCTGATTGGGGTCCCAAACGGGGATACCATTCCTGAAATCCTGTCAACGAGTTCCATGGAAGGGAAAATATTTTACAAAGATTCTTGAAGAGGCCTTTGTCACACCCTACAATCTTTCCCATTTATATCATTTTTAGGCACAAAACTTCTCAAGATTCTTAAAGATTTAACACTGGCCATGTATAACAGTTATCTATAGAATAAAGCAAAACATAACAAAATCAAACACTGTAAAATTCAATTCAGTTTTAGGCTAAAATAATTTATTTTTCAATTTTCTAACAAACAAAAGTACATGTCTGAAATTCTATGCTTCTTCAATAAATAAAATCACAAAGCCTGATAATCGTGCTAAAATGATAAAATAAATATTCAAACTGTCATGTCTAAAAATGCACTTTAAAAGGAACATTTGTCACGGTTCAAATCAAGCTAAGAGTGTACTTGCAAATCTGTTTTACAGCATCTAAGCTGCTATTTAATACATCTTATCAAATTTAAACAACTGTTTATACAAAACTATACTGTATACAAAAACATAAAGATAAATAAAAGCATATTATTGTTTCCACAAATACAGTTTCTGCTTTTTAAATTATTTTTATTATTTTTTTATGATTTTCTATATGGAATATAGGACATTTGGTTTTTGATACAGACTTTATCACGGCCAGTATCAAGTAAGCCTGTTAGGGCGAGCTTGATGCGTTACGCCGTGATAAAGTCTGTATCAAAATAAAAAAAATCCTATATTTCTTGTATCAGTAATTCACAAAATGATAAATAAAACTTTATACTACGGTAAATAAAACTTTATACTACGGTAAATAGAAATAAGCTGAACTTTCTATTTTAGTGCAATTTATCTAAGGTTAATTGCAATAATTTATATGAATTCTTCATTCAATGTATTGGTGTATGAACACAAAGATAGTGCCAAAACATGACGTCAGCATAGCAACACGTGCATGACTCCTTCACAGTGACCCGATATTTTCCTGATAGTGTACAGTTCGGTGATACTAAGAATATCAGTCTCTGCAGATCAAAGGAAACTCATACAAATTACTGATGATAATAAATATGTGTATTTGTGAAGAATAAAATAATGTAACTTTGTACAATAAGTACATCTGGTAAGGCCAATTTGTGTGTATCTAGTATTTTATTGTTCCAACAAATAAAACACATACAGAAACATGCTATCAGAACCTATCAGTATATAGATAATATAACACCAAACAGAAATATCTTTTCAAAAAGGTAATATAACATCCTTTCAATCATGGAGCAGAATTTACTTATTTGTGAAAACAATCAATATAAAAGTTTATATGAAAAAGAAAGGAAATGGGGTTAATGTCAAGGAGACAATATCCCATTTTTAAAAGAAATATTGAGACTGTTTTGTGTAAGAATGAAAGGCACCAGAATAGCTGTGCTCAAATGGAATTGAACTGGACTAGTACAGTTGTACTAGAATCGAATTACACTAGTACTAGTTGTACTCAAATTGAATTTAACTGAACAGTACTAGTTGTACTCAAATTCAATTGAACTGGACAGTAATAGTTGTGTTGAAATTAAATTATATGAGACCAGTACTAGTTATACTCAAATTAAATTGAACTGGGAAGTAGAAGTTGTACTCAAATTAAATTGAACTGGACAGTACTAGTTGTACTCAAATTAAATTGAATTGGACATTACTTGTTGTACTCAAACTGAATTGAACTGCACAGTACTAGTTGTATTCAAATTGATCTGAACAGGACCAGTACTAGTTATCTTCAAATTTAATTTCAAGGGATTAGTACTAGTCATGCTAGTTGTTCTCAAATCAAGAATTCAGCTGTATAAGCTGTGATTTATATTTAATAAAATTAATGGAAATAACAACATCTCTGATGGACATACAAAATAAAGTCAATACATAGCCATGCCTTAGGAATCATGATTTCTCTACCACAGTAATGTTTAAAAAAAAATCATAAACTTAATATAAACATTTACCTATAAATTGGAATGAACATTTTCAATTTCCTATATTAAAGACAATACAACATCTAACAAATTATTTTTTGCTTCGTCCAAATTTTTGCATGCATTGGTCAAATTGGACTGGCATTAAGAAGTTTGTAAGATGGTGTTATACAGAACACCATAAGGACAGAAAATTGTGTTAAGATAGTTGCCACCATTCATTTCTGACCTTTGGTGAGATGAACAGACTCTTCTGTCTTCTACCATTTCATAATATGTAAAATATTTTGCCCATGGGCACCCATTTTTCATGTTATTTTCTAAAAGCATTTACCTTTATGGAATTTGAAACATTTTTGTTTAATTGTTTTTGAAACAACTTGCAAGGCATTGCCATTACTCCACGGCTTTAAAAATTTCAATACGAAGCTTATATAACCTAGAAAAATGGACATTCCAGCAAAAGTTTTAATATTTCTGGAACTCAAAATCAAGTACAAGAAACTATTATCTTTTCCTGATTATTTTCATCCTTTCATTAAGTCCTTCTTATTCAGAACAGTTATGAAATCCTCATTACTTTCATTCAAACACAGCAGCTACCTTAAAAGTCTATTTTTTCTATCAATATGAATGCAGTTGAATCACCATGCAGTGGTTATCTTCACTAGCACCTGATTTTCACTTTATTCTAGATTGATCCAATAAAACTGATATCAAATATCTTGATTAATAAGTTATATATGTAAATATGTAATATTAATGATAAAAAATATCACAAAAAATTAAGTTTATGAAAATAAATAAGAATCTTAAGATTTTATTGCAAAATTGTTAAATTTGTGACGAGGGATAAATAACCATTTATACTATAAATACCAATTCAGATCACTGTATAAAAGTAAATGATTTTAAGATGAAAACAATTACTATATAACAATAAAATACAATACTTAAAGCAACAAACATGACATAATGATGTTATAATACTATGCATTCCAGTGTCCAATTCAAGATACATTCTATAAAAATTTAAATGCTCATAACAAAACCTTGTATATACATGTATATGTACAGTTCACAGATTAGTTATGCATCTGGATGAAAATCATATTCCTTCACTCATTTTGTCATAAAAGCTACCATAAAAATTGCCAAACATTTCCATCTCATTTAGGATACTACAAATAAGATATCTCCAGTATATATGACATGATGTTCTTGATATGGACTCCATCATGGCGAGTATCAAGTAAGACCCATATCAGAAACAAATGTTCAGGACAAACTAGAGCTGTCGCCAAATGGCAGCCAGTTATACCCCACCTCATTGTAAACTGAATCAATATGGTAAGTGCAAATTTAAGTATGTGTTAACACAATACAGGTGTAGACACAGTAAAGTGTGGACACAATACAAGTATGAACACGATGATATACATTCCCCTTTTTCGGGAAAAAAATACAAAGTTCAAAAACACCAAAGTTGCAATCAAAATTTGCTGAATCAATCTGAAAATATCAGGTACATAGGTTAATAAGGCATTACACATTCTGACAAAATTTGCAAAAGATATTCTAAAGAGGGTCTGAGATTGCCTGCGGACAAAAATATTCTATATGGGTACTTATTAAGTACAAAATTATGGAAGAAGCTGTAACTTTTTCAAAATTTAATGAATCAATCTGAAAATAAGAGGTGCACATGTTTATATCATACTCAGCGTTCTGACAAAATTTGAAATAGATATTCAAAATGGTTTCTGAGATAAGCTTCGAACAAATTTTTACAATATAAATTCTAAGTAGGAAAATCCCCAAAATGCTATAACTTTTTAAAAAATAAATGAATCAATCTGAAAATAAGAACATGCAAAAGTTCTTATGATTACTAACATGCATACAAAATTTGAATGAAAAATATTTAAGGGTTTCCCAGATAAGCTAAAGACAAAAAATGTCAACAGACAGATATCCGACAGACAGATGGACAAGGTGATTCCAATATACCCCCAACTTCATTGCAGAAGGTATAAAAACAATTTGTATAAAATTGAAATAGGTTTGAAATTTAGATTCTGTCATGGTTAAGATATTGTCTATTGCATATTCATGATGATTTCTGTACAAATTGAAAAAAAATATGTCCATGAACACAGATAACCAAAGCAATCCTCCTGTGACATCTTGTATTATCTGGGTAAATTTCAATAAAGATCAAAGAAAAATACTATAATTTACTGCTAATTTTACTTTTTTGGAATATGTACATATATCTTTACCTTTTGTATTAGTGAATAAATCTCTGCCAAAAACTGAGTTTTTTGGAAAATGGGTATTATAATATCTGACATATGTCTGACATATTTAAAATCTAAGATTTACCAATAACCCCTATACACTATTCCCTAAATTAAACCAACACCAAAATAGAAAATTGTGATATCTTCAACAAAACTATATCCTCTGTGCTAGTTTTGTTTAGTGAAATTTAGTTTACAGGTTTTTGAGACAATGTTTCAACAAGACAGGTACATTTGATTACTGGAAAAGCTAAAAATGGCTAACACTTGGGAAAAAATACCTCAACAATAGCTAGCCCATTGTAAAACAATGATAAACTGAAGTCTTCGTGAATTATCTCTTAAACAAAAAATAACAAACATTCAAAAATGTGTAATAAGTCATCATAATTTCTTAATGGCCATATGCAGAAATGAAATTTGCTGTAACTTCCGTATTATGTTTTCAATCAACAAATGTGCATAACTTGATAAAACACAGGATATACACCATACAATCTTAAATAATGAAATAAACAAAAAACAAATTATGATTTTTGACATGCTTCTGTTTGAAACAGGAACACAAAATTGTGGCAATATACTATGCAAGCTCTTGTAATATTAAATCAAAAGTTTAAAATGAATTCCAATTTGAAAACCTTGCCTGCCAAAAAATGACTATAAACATTTGAATATTTATTGTCTTTTTGGTATATTTTCTAATCAAAATGTGACTTGTACACAACATTTTCAAGAAAAATTTCAGGAACCATGACTCATGTTAAAAGTCAGACACCTTAAACAAAAGATACTCTAACTTGAATCACATGGACACGATAAAAGAGGGGGGGGGCAAGACCATTTTTTGGATGCTGGGATTGGCAATTTTAAACTTTAGAAACTCTTGATGACTTTATTTGAGTATAGAACTTTGGGATGAAAACCTCTTCAGGACAAGGGACAGGGGTGTTTTTATCACAGGATATCAGGATTTTATGGTGAAACTTGATCAAATTGGCAAAACTGTTTTTTTATAGATAAGAACACAAACTTCATAAATTGATCTTACAGTTGGTTCAACAAGAGATGATTCTCTCTCTCTCTCGAAACTGAGTATTTTCCTGGTGGGACACTGCTTAACACCGATTTTCACTGAAAAATACTCTGTTTTCTTTCAGGAATCACACAGATTAGCGCGTGGTTTATTGCCCTGAAAAATGAAAATCCTCCAAACACCAAGAATTTATTACCTGTGTACCTTTGATCTTTTGCCGGTAATCACAGACAATAATAAGCAAGTCATTGACATTTCATCAATCATGTTTCAATAAAAATCATATTTTTTTTATAAAGTTAGCAATTAAAAGTAAAAGATAATTTTTTTTAATATCTAGAAAAAATTGGCATTAAAATCCAGGTAGATTCTACTGTCGATAGATCCACATGTTTTGGTAAAAGAAATGGTCTAAAAAGTTTAAAAAATGAAGAAAACATTAAAAAAGATTCATATAAAAATTGTGTAAATCAGCAAACGTATTTTGTCACAGATTCTGTTGGTGATACTTGATTCACTTCAAAACAGGATTTTCAAAAAATCTTGAAAATTTTACGTATGAAAGGAATGATTGAATACAAAGAATATTCTTTAGAAGGACTCACACTAAATATTTAATTAATTTTTTTAAGGTTTAAAGTTTTAAATGCATTTTGTTTCTGTTAAATGTTTTAATCCATAGTCGAGACCAGAATGTTTTTCCAGTGAAACAAGTGAAAACCTCATGTTTCACATGTTGGAAGAGACGTTCACTTTTATGCAGCAATAACAAATAAATTACTTTTTTAAATGTTTTGACACTGGCAGTTATCAAAATATTACTCCTTAAAATGTATTTTCAATTTGTCATTTACAGTGAGGATGTTGGAATTTCCACAAGGTCCACAACAAATATTGACTTGCAACATGTCAATCATTGAATTTTGACAATCCGACAGGCAATTAACATAAGTAAGTTTTATTGCCTTCAACAGCAATAAAACTTGCGGTGTTGAGATTAGAGTTTGGGAGGTATCTTGGAGATTTATATGAAATTAACCGTGTCACACCATGTTACTCCGAAATCGGGGATAAGAGAGAGAGAATCAGTTTACGTTGAGCTAACTATATAAAATGTATGAATCAAATTTGAACAAAAAACAACAGTGGGTGATCAGGATTAGTTCCCTTTCATAACTCAACTGAATTCACAGCAATTACTTTATGAAACAGCTATGAATTATTTTAGGGTTATTCAAATTAATTTTCGACCATATCCACATATGAATAATCAGCAAAGTAAAAAATTTAGTTTGCATCAATAAACCAAAAAGAAATTATGGCCATTCCTCACATATTGTACATGAATATAATCTGATTTAATGCTACTCTGGGGAATTCCCTTTAATATGTCATATTAACAACAATATCTGGAAAATTTGTAATAAATTCTTACATACAACACTAAACAAAGTAATATACTTAACAACGAGCACATATCATATAAAACAGACTAGATAATTTTGAATTTACAAAATCTAGTATATCAAATACTAAACTACATAATATGCCTACAGCAGAGGTAAGGCAAAATACTAATCATTCATGTAAAAACTGTGCTGAAACTCCTTCAAGAACAGCACCAAAACCTGACAAAAAAGTATTATTTTTCTTTTAACATGAGTACAAAAATTTGTGACTAGGGTGTTAAGGCCAAATTTAAAATATTGTTTGTTTCCCCTTAACCTACCGACCCTGAAAAATTGCCCTACCAAAATAATTTTATTGACTTTTCAGAAGAAAACAAGATGTCGACAATACAAAATTAATGCAAAAAAATTGCAATCATTAGAAATTAAGGTTAAAGTAGAAACTTGTACTAAGCTCCATTAGATCTATTCACATATAGAATATGAAGCCTCTAGCAGTTGTAATTATTGAGCTACAGCAAAATCTAGATCTTGACCTTTTGACCTTGACCATAGACCTGAACTATTTGCATAATGCTGTTCAGCTTCATAAGACCAATATACAGGCCAAATATGAAGGTCCTGTCATATCTGGTGTGAAAGATATAGGCAATGTTTAAGTTTTCAAATTTGCACTCAGTGACCTTGACCTTTGACCTGACCCACATTTTTTTGGTTGATTTTACTCAACTTCATTAGATCTATTCACATATGGAATATCAAGCTTCTATCAATTATAATTAATGAACTATAGCAAAATCTATATTTTGACCTTATGACCTCTGTGACATTGACCTTTGACCTGGCCTTAGTGAAATTTGCATAATACTGTTCAGCTTCATTAGACCAATATACAGGCCAAATATGAAGGTCCTATCACATCTGGTTGAAAAGATATTGGCAATGTTAAAGTTTTTGTTAAAGTTTTCAAATTTGCACTCAGTGACCCTGACCTCTGACCTGAACAAATTTTTTTGGTGGATTTGTATTAAGCTTTATTAGATCTATTCACATGGAGAATATAAAGCCTCTAGCAATTGTAATTCATGAGCTATAGCAAAATTTAGATTTTGACCTTTTGACCTCTGTGACCTTGACCTTTGACCTGACCTTAGTGAAATTTGCATAATGGTGTTCAACTTCACCTGATCAATACACATACCAAATATGAAGGTCCTATGAAATCTGGTTTTAAAGTTATGAGCCAGGTTAAAGTTGCAGACAGACAAACATACAGACAGACAGACAGACAGGACAAAAACAATATGCCCCCGATCTAAAGATCCGGGGGCATAAAAATTACTCAAATTTGGATAAAATATAAAAATAATTTCTTCCTACCTACCTACTCAACATCACTAGGTAGGGTCAGGTAAGGGATAACAAACCTTTATTTTTAAATCATGGCCTAAAATAAAGAAACAAGATGAGTCAAATATGCAAATAGCAGTTGGGTTTTGACTATAGAATAATAAAAATTCTGAAGTTTAGAATATTAAAAAAAAATCCTGAAACTTTTGTATAAATTGAAGTTAATTCGAGTTTCAAGATCTGGGTTAAAAACTGCAGTAGGAGTTGATTTTACCAGAGACATATAATTACAGAGATTGGAAACTCTACAATCACCCCATATTAATCACAATAAACATGGTACGGCCACATCAAAATTTCTTCAACTACTTTTAATTTAGTCGACATATTTCTAAACAGAAAAGTTAATTATTTTCCTTATTCATGTAATTATTTTATAGTTGTGTTTCGAAAATTTGAATTGGAAATATTGTTTAATAAAAAAGATATTGGCAAATCAAGTTGAGATTTCATGTGGAAATCTGACAACAAAGATTGTGATGCAGAGATGCCAACCCCATCTGATGAAAAATAGGAGTATTCACCGCGCTAAGCGGGGTCCTCTCACGATCGGGGGCATGGGCAGCTAGATGCTCCCAGAAGTTCTGGGGATTTAGAAACTTTTGGGCTTTTGCATCCAGCCATTACATTTTCTGTCAAGATCAGCCATTTTTATCAATCTGATATCAGAAAAAAGCTTTTTCAAACGGGATTTTCAAGCGTGGAAGTGATCAAAATTATAAAAATCGACCAATTCTGGTCCCGATTATTAAAAAATTCCGGATTGGAAAAAATCGGAGTTTTTTCATGACAAGATCGCAGAGCAGATTTTTTGCATAAAAATCAGGAAAACTCCGTCGAAATCGAAGGGGTTGGCTCCTCTGGTGATGCGCCTTGTTTACTTTTGAAACTCCTCTTTTATTTCCTGATTACAATTTCCTAGTTATGAATATCAGGAAGTATTTTACCATGTTGGTAGAGTTTAGAAAGTTTTATTATGATATTTTCATACATTATTGAGATATTAGCAATTTATGATTGTAAAGTGGAAGTTTTATCGAAGTCTCGATGGCGAAGTGAATTCACGAGAATTCTTCAAGTTGCTAATCTCTTTCTATGTCTCTAATTTTACAAAATATGTACCCTCTATTGAAAATACTGATTAAAAATGATCCAGTCTTGCAAAATGGAAATAAAAATATCTTGAAATAATTCCATGAATGCAGGTGCATATTTTCAATATGTATAAAATCATTCTGTGAAGTTTCAGAAATCTCTAGTTAAAAACTGAAGAAGGATTGGATTTCTCAAAAAAAAGGTACCCAATTTTACCAGCATGCATGCCGGTCATTCAAAATACTTTTGACTTGATTAACACTTCATATCAACTGACCAAAATCCCTTTTTTTAATCAAAACTGTGATTAATACTCTTACAAAATATAGTAGCAATTGTGAAAAGGGATATATACATGTATATATTGTAATCCCATGATTCCAGAATAAATCTATGTTCATAGATTTTCTATGCTAATCCATATTAAATATGTTTACATAAAAATAAGTGAACACAGGCAATCAGTACAAGTAAACATTTGAAGTTTAAAATGAATTCCAGAAGCGCATAGAAATCACATCAATTCTACTCCCTTAAAAAAAAAATCTGACCTTTGTCATGTTTGTTGATACAGCCTTTTTCCATAGGCCTTAATACCTTTGTCATGTGTTGATACAGCCTTTTTCCATAGGCCTTAATACCTTTGTCATGTGTTGATACAGCCTTTTCCATAGGCCTTAATACATAAAAAAATACCTGAGAGTATCTATAACATTACCCAATAAAAACACATATATCACAGCAATACTAAACATCACTGGAACCAACATTAATTGCTATCTCTTCTGTCTTTTTGTCTGAGTTTGGTGATAAACGATTCTTTAATGGTATCAGTAACATGAGAAGTGCTCCGACTAACTCCAGTGTTCCTGATAGGATGAAAGCCAGATCATACGACCCAAACTTGTCATGGAGATAGCCTACAATGGAAAGAATGGTTAATAAACTGTAAATCTAAATTGAATTTTTAGACAATGGTTTTTTGAATTGCATTTCAATATTTTTGGTTCCACCAAAAGTTATGAGTATCATTCAAATAAACATGAAATACTTTAACACAATTTGTTCATGATCATGGTGCTTGCAAATTAATATTTTTTTTCATGTGATCATGGTGATTACTTCATCAAATACATGTAACACAATTTTTAGGCAAAATGTACATGTAAGTGCATAGAGTAACAAAAGAGTATCTATCATTTTTATTGTTGAGCTAGAAAAGTGAAGACACTTTTTCTTTGAGTGGATCTCAAGTCTTGTTATTAAGGGTGGGTTTTGCTCATTTTACTGATAACTCATTTTATTACTTATGGTATGTTTCTATCTGTCTATATGCCATTACATTTATTATAGCTTTGGAAAAGTTTCAACAGCAACAAGGGAAAATCTGTATTTCTTCTTGTTTTTCATGATGGTGATCTGTTCCTCCATTAAATTTGAACCCATTATGAAGCTTAATACCAAATATTAAGTTGCTTTGAATTGTAATTGCTGACAAATCATGAGAAAATGGTGACAATTCATAAAGTTGTTTACAGGAATAAGCTACTTACCTGTAAAGGCACAGTTAAGGACCAGTACTAAAGTTCCAACTACATATAAATTGGATGTGATACAATGTAAGTGCATTGAAAATGATAAGTGACGCATCAACATAGAGTAATGCATGGAAGCCACAGAAAAACAAGAGCTGTCGCCGAATGGCAGCCAGTTATACCCCCGCTCATTGAACCCTGAATCTATATGGTAAGTGTGTGTGGACACAGTACAAGTGTGGACACAATACAAGCATTTACAGTTGCTGAGAAAAAAAAGATGCAAATAATGTGAGAAGGATGCGGGCCATAAAGATAGAAATGCAGTAAGTCAGTAAAGTAATATTTCAATATGCCTGAAAAGGGTAGACGCAGTATAGTGCCCCATGCTGAAGCTCCATGCTAAATATCAAGTGGCTGAGAAAATTATGACAAAAATGTCACATTTTGAAAATTTGGGTAAAAAACGCACAAAGTCAGTAAACAGGAAGCAGCCCCGCATTATTACCAAAGAGGGGAGACGCAATAAACTAAACAATACTGAAGCTGAATGTGAAATATCAAAAGTCTGGGATGTGTAGTTGCCAGGAAAAGTGTGACGAAAAGTCCAACTTGGAAAGTGAAAGTAAAAAAATCATGAAGCGGGTAAAAAGAAAGTAGTATAACAATATGGCTGAAAAGGGAGATGCAGTATAGAGCATTTAACTGAAGCTCCACGCCAAATATCAAGTAGCTGTCATGTGTAGTTGCTGAGAAAAATGCAATGAAAAAGTCACAATTTGAAAAATGACAGTTCGGTAAACAGGAAGTGGTGATATAATATTGCCAAAAAGGGGAGGCGCAGTATAGGACCCACTACTGATGCACTATAACAAATATCAAGTGGCTGTCATATGTAGTTACTGAGAAAAATGCGACGAAAAGTCAGGATTTTGAAAATGAAAGTAAAAAAGTCACAAAGTCGGTAAACAGGAAGTGGTGATTCAATATGGCCGATAAGGGGAGGCGCAGTATAGTACCTCCTACTAATGCACCATACCAAATATCAAGTGGCTGTCATGCGTAGTTGCTGAGAAAAATGCGACGAAAAGTAAGGATTTTGAAAATGAAAGTAAAAAAAGTCACAAAGTCGGTAAACAGGAAGTGGCGATTCAATATGGCCAAAAAGGGGAGGCGCAGTATAGGACCCCATACTGATGTACCATACCAAATATCAAGCGGCTGTCATGTGTAGTTGCTGAGAAAAATGTGACGAAAAGTCAGGATTTTGAAAATGAAAGTAAAAAAGTCATAAAGTCGTTAAACAGGAAGTGGTGATTCGATATGGCCGAAAAGAGGATGCGCAGTATAGGACCCAATATTGATGTACCATACCAAATATCAAGTGGCTGTCATGTGTAGTTGCTGAGAAAAATGCGACGAAAGTATGTGTGATGGATGGACGGACGGACGGATGAACGAACAGAGGTAAAACAGTATACCCCCTCCTTCGGAGCGGGGGTATAAATATCTGTCTAGACCAAACCCCTCCGGGACTGAAAAATTTGTTCGGTTTACACAGGTTCAAAATATATAGAAATTAATAAAAAAAGTTCTTCACATTGTGTTTGGTTTAGACAGGTTTTCGGTTTAGTCAGGGTTAGGTTTAGACAGGTTTTACTGTATTTGTATTTTTCTCCAGCCAAGGGAGGGGAAATAATTATTCTCCTATGATATGAAAGTTTAAATTGGTTCTGACGGGTTGGATAAATTTTCATATTCAACATATGATGAATTAAGCCTCGTGGAGCTTCCTGTTAAATCCATTCGGAATTTAATTCTCCATGTTTACCTTTTATCATTTGAGATCAAGATTACACCACTTTATCCCGAATATTTCCATATTTTATCGACTATCAATAATTAAATTTGAAAATTTAAAAAGCTTGGCAAGCCTTGCGATTAATATTGTCAAAATTTGACTATCTCTAGTGGATAAATTATGGTAATGAACAGGATCTCGTGGTGTAATCTATATCTTTGATATTAACATACCTCCAGCTGGTGGACCTACAATTGCCCCAACACCATTACTTAGCATCAAATATCCAAAAGCATCCCCAAGTGCCTTTTCTCCAAGTAAATCTACTGTAAATATGACTAACAAGCCAAGGATTCCTCCAAACGCCAGTCCAGATATGAACATAATTATTGATATTATGTACACTGTTTGGAAAGCTTCAATCGGCAAGACTAGCATAGAAATGGCTACAACAATGTTCCACATAATATACATGGCCAGTCTATTTAACCGTTGTATATTGCCTAAACCCCCTCCTATTATACACCCAATAAAACATCCAACGCCACTTATGGTTAGAATTGTTGCAGCGTTACTTTTAGTCAATCCCATTGTAATATAATATTCTGGCCCATGAACCCACGCTACTGCAGCTCCCATATTCCATAAAATGTTGTTTAAGAAAAATATGAAAAATGGAAAGTCATACATTATATAACAATTCTGTACTATTTTCTCTTTAATGCTATCCTTTTTTCTATGCTTCTCTGACTTTGTGGTGACTTCGTTTTTCTGAAGCATTTTTTCTTTTTCACTTGTATGACTATTGACATTATTTACAGTTCCAGAATCATCTTGTCCATTTTGAATTTGCAAATCACCATTTACCTCTGCGTTGTTGGATTCAGGCAATCTTTTTTCTAGGTGCTCATGATTCAACAATTCTTTTTGTGTTTCCTCCTTTATGACTTTTTCTTGCAGTGGAAATAACAGAGCACTTAACGCAACGCACTGAAACATAAAACCAGCCAGTAATATCATTGAACCTTTCCATCCATAATACTCAATCAAGGAATGAAGTAGTAATGGAAAAATAACATTCCCTAATCCTGAACCACTGGTCACGATACCTGTTGCTAAGCTACGATGCTTGTTGAAATATAATCCTGCTAAAACACTGGATGGTAGGTATGCCATGGCAAATCCTAGGCCTAAAAAATACATAAAATTAGTAAGTCACTTCTGACATGGTAAACCTCATGAACACTTAGACTCATAATTAACATGTCTGCATGTACACAACAATGAAATGATAAAAAAGTTTGGTTGTTACACAAGCATCATAGGACACTTTTATTATTTCAGGTCGAACATCAGCCATCATATTTTGTTAAAAAATAAAGATTGCCAGTGGAAATTTTCAGTGGCCAGGCAGAAATTTTTAGTGGCAAACAATTTTTTCGTTTTTGAAATAGTCAAAAGTAGCACTGCCTCTTTATGATTTTGTTGTAGAAGTGCATTCACCACATCTCAATAGCTAAAGATATCAACTTTCTTAAAACAAAGCAGACATGTCAATAACTGCTTAACTGAAGGACAAATCAACGTAAGTAGGTCTGGCAATGATAACTGCCAACAGTGCTGAATGTCAGGTGAAAAATTAACATCTCTTACATGTAGGTCTTATAGAATTATCTTTCTTCTCGCAGGTTTTTTATATGCCTTGCAGAATGCCCTGTCAGGCTTCAGGACTTTTCAAGGAAGCTAGACAATAATGGAATGATTATAACCAAGGACAAATTGATTAACAAGCAATTAGGCAATGAAGGACTTCACTTCAACTTCAATTATGGTAATCAGCAAAATCCGCTGTGCAGACATCACGCTGATGAAAAACTATGTACATGCGTGCACCATGGAGCCTCAGTAACACGGTTTAAAATAAATAACATTTAAAAGCCAAACATGTATATATACTGTACAAATTAAAGTCGTTGTTGGTTTAACCTCTGACTGCCACCTTGAGTCACTGAGACATGAGAACTGAAACTATAAAAAGATAAATTTTAAAGAATATTGTGAACAACCACTATGTGATCACAACCAGATTAGTTTTTAATAGTTTCAACTGTAGTGCTGGTGATGCTAGGTGTTGTGGACAGCTTCATCTGTTAGACATTAGCTGACTGCACTTCTAAAACAAAGACTTCCAAGATCCTTTACATTATACAGTTTTCATGCCTTTGAATGAAACAGCAAAACTATTGTCCCAAGATGATAAAAATGACATGCGAAATGTTGTCTGAGGCCAGAGGCTGAAGGCAACAGTTTGCAAGTAATTTCCATCATCGCGGGACAATAGTTTTGCTAATTCCTGAAATGGTGCATGAAATAACTGTTTTATTAACTTAAAGCAATTTAAAAAACCTGTATATAAACAGATTTTCTACATGGATTTGAAGTGACATCACACTGCACATTTATTTTGCACATGGAACAGTTCGTCCCGAAATCAGTAAACAGTTACATGTTTGTAACTGTTCCACCTGACGTTAAAATTTTCATGAGAGTAGTTCAAAATGTTACATATGAAAAAATGTAATTATAAGTCAATAAATAAATGCTACTTGTGACTGCCTTAGAGATATGAGGTAATAAAAGTCAACAACAGGTATGGTGACTTCTTTTTTATTTAATGTGTCATTTGTCATATGTTGTTCCATAACTGACCAGTTTAATCAACAAAATAAAGCTCTTAAACACTAAAATTTTTCTCTCATCTTAAGAATGGAAACAGCTAATAAGATTTTTCACAGCCCAGTGATCTCATGTATAAAACACACAAATCATTCTAAAACCATGCAAGCAACTGCAATTTTCTGGGTCTTGTAAGCATGACACCTAATAAAATGCCCTTTTTGCAACTGATTTGTGAAAAATACACCTACAAATAGGAGAAAAGTGTGATCTCCTAGATTAGCGGATCATGTGATTTAAGAAATAAAGTGTGATTATGTGAAAGAATTTCCTCATTGAACAGTATTTCAAACCTAATTTGTTGGATCTTAAATTACTATTTTTTAGCTGTATGCTACAAAAAAAGTATTACCTGCTAAAACACCATAGACTATGTACATTGCTATAATTCCATTTAAAAATGGTATACATAACAAGCTTATAGTACTGATTACACATCCCAGAATGGCCGTCTTCCTGTAACTTAGTTTTTTCATCAAAAAACTAACAAGTGGACCTGTAAAACAGAAAAGAAGATAAAATAATAAAGGGCTACGCCGAGCGCACATGATACGACCGTAGCATGTCGACCACTGAAATTTGAACAAATGTAGTTTAAAGTGAATGTGGACACAGTAAAAGGCTTGACACAGTAATTAGATGGACACAATAAAGCGCTTAACACAGAAATTAGGTTGACACAAAACTATGGAAAATAAAATCAACTTTTTGATCCCTAATAGCTCTGGAACCATATAATCTGTGCAAAATCTGTTGGCTCACACCTGAAAGCCTACTTCAGGAGGAATCTAATGAAAAATTCCATTGAAATTCGATGACAAATAAAATTTTTAAGTTATTTCTATATTTGCAATTTTGACCCCATTTGGCCCCTTATAGCTCGGAAAAGAAAGGAGTTATCAAAAACCTGATGGTTCAGCACCGTGTTAATTTTTCATTGTACAAAACTGCATCAAAATTGGACTAAAAATAATAATAATAAAATTTTTGAGATTCACCCCTTTCAGGCCCGATTTATCTCAAGAACAGTACATGCAGCATGACATCCCTTTTACATACTGCAGATTGGAAATTTCCTAAGGAGCACACTGAAAGAAACCCCATCAAAATCTGATAAAAAATAAATATTCTACAGCCAAATATATGAAAACATCAAATTTGGCCCTTTTTGGCCCCTTTTTTAGAAATGGGCAGGGCCACAATTACCAAAACATGTCAAAGTCTTTCTTTTGTGCCAAGGAACATTGTGTTAAAATTTCATAAGGATTGATCATCTAGAACTAAAGTTATTTACCAAAACCAAAAGTGTCTACGGACGACAATGACAACGACAACAAAGAAGACAGCACCATACCATTATATGACCTCACATTTTTTGAGGTCGTATAAAAATGTACACAAATACTCTTTTGCCATTGTAAAATTATTTCTTGGCTCTTGCACATTTTTCAAAGAAAGTGATGAGATTTGGGAAATTTAATTTAAGTTAGATTTTACTAAATAATATGGTCAACATCACGATCTTGTGGATTGCTATGGGATATCTGTTTCCCAGATGACAACAGATCTTTTTCTTTGCCACTCAAGTTTGTTTTACCTCTAACAGATTTGACTTTACTACCGGATTTGACATGTTCAACACGGCAGGTGTCTTATGAGAAGCAGGAGATGCTTACTATATCGATGAACTTGATCTCACCCATGGTTTTTTATTGGGTCTGTGTTGTTCATTTTTTTATGTTTGTATGTCTTCATTTTTCTTTTCTGTGCTGTATTCATGTTATGTCTGTTTCTTTGTATTTCCATTGTCCTTTGATTATTTTGTTTTAGACTGAAGGTTTGGCTTGGTTCTCACTTACTTTACTATAAATACCCAAATAATTACTAATAGATTGTGATAAATCAATAATGATGTCATAAGTGCCACACAAAACAGGAGGATTAAATAAGTTTTGGAGCGTATTCTGAAACTAATTTAATCTGCTGCTTTGATCAACACTAGTAACATTCTAATTGATATTCATCAGGTATGATTACTTATCTTAATATCATAGATTTTATAAATGTACATGTAGATGTAATTTTACATGTAACTTGTTAAACTCAGTAAATCACCATTATGTAAAGTAAATTGAGTGATATGCTTTTATCAGGCAACAGATGACAATGACTGTAAGAGCCCTTTGCAACTTAATTTTATATTTGTTGACAATCTCAGATTCATTGGCTAAAAAAGAACATAGATGTAGCATTGTCAAAAATTAATGATGAATTCAGCTCAAACCGGTACTAGGGGTTGTCTTGATTTCTCTATGAGATATGTGAAAAAACTCTTTGTAGTAGGCCTCGTAGTGACTGAATTCAAAATGAAGAACAACAATAGAAGCATTGTTCCATTGCTTGGTTCTACCATGTATTTTGTACAGACTTTGTCTCGTGTGCATTTACTCCATATCGTTTCAATGTTATTGTGATTTTTGTTTTTGGTTTTGTTTTTTTTTATATAACAACAAAAGACATCTTCATATGAACATAGGCAAGAGTCTGAGAATATTTGCTTTAAATTTTCTTGGAGGAAGTTTGAATTTTTGCCATATTCATATGTCGTTGAATGTAAACTACTAAAGCCGAAAATTTAAGCAAAAAAAGCTCTTATTTTCTTTGAGGCTGTCAGTCAGCTACATATTCATGTGTATATAGAAGTGTGATATTGATACCCATTCATATTTACCAAGATACACACACACACACATATGGACATGGACATGGACTCGACACAGATGTAGACATCAATGTGGAGGCTCAGTTTACTCCAGTAGTCCTCCTCAACTTTGTTGAGGCGAACTAAAATTAAAATATAAAAAAATTAAGCCTTTCATTTGCCCTAAACTTGTATGGAAAGTCAGATTCATTTACAAAAATAAATTAAGTTTTACTTGACATGAACCAGAATTTTTTTTATTGTACCTGCTCCTAGAAAAACTCCAATGTTGATGGCTCCAATTAGAGAAACTTCAGCTGTTTCAATGTTGAAATAATCAAGAAATTCTATGTTGTATAAACCGATGCCACCTGCCACACCAAAGGTGATTAGCTGAATCATAAAAGCAGAGAAGCTGATCACAATGTTCCACCATTTTGGTATCATTTCTCTGTTTACTCTATTGGTCTGTTACTGTCATCAAACATTCAATTTAAAAGGACTGAAAAACATTCACACAGTCAGTCTATGGTCTTCCTTAAAACTTAGTTAAATCTTTTAATTTTCATTACCTGTTAAAATAAATCAAGAAAGGGTCATATGATATAATTTTCAGATCATTTAAACAATTAAAATGTTGAATATTTAACCTTCTTCAGGTATAAAATTTTTTGTTGTGGTCAAACTATTTTTGTTCAGTTCAATATCTGAACTATAATTTTATCTAGGCCTAGCAAAAATTAATTGATACATAGCAGTTTAGAAAACTGGTCCCTTTAGAGTCGATGCTTAATGATATTATTTTTGCCCTGTTCAACCCACAGCAGAAATTTCCTAGCTGAGCTCAGAATTCCGACCTCACTATGTGGGAAAAAGCTTGGAAATTGAGTCTTAAATCAGAAATTAGCTTGGAAATGTGGTCTAAGTTCGGAAAATAGCTAGGAAATTTGGACTATGAAATTTAAAAGCTCGGAAAATGGCTCAGAGATTTGGACTTCATCATTTTTTAGCACGGAAAACAGCTTGAAATTAGGTGTTAGGTCTGAAAATAGCTTGGAAATTTGGATTTTGTCATTTAATTGTTCGGAAAATAGTTAGGAATATTTTGAATATGTAAAATGTTAGTTTAGAATTCTTAGTTGACCAATCAAAAAAAGCATCATCTTATTATATGAGCCAATCAATTTTTTTGTTTACAAATGAATTTTGATTGACAAACAACAAAGAAAATGGAGGATGCATCTTTTAATGATAGATTTGTTTAGGACTTTTTTTTTCAAAAAAGGGTATGTTCAATTTAATTAGTGTGAAAATTCTTATATCTATTTGAACTTCTTTAGTTGTATACTTTAAAACCATAAGCATGACATAAAACAGAAGAAAATACACATATTTGTATGATCAGATTGATGAAGTCAGCCATGTATTGATGTCCTTGCAAAATCTTAATAAATGAAGTAAAATATATATTGGCTATTAAATGAATAAATATTCAAAGTAATTGATTATTCACACCTCCCCACTCACTTAATTTTTTTTAAAAGATTAAAGAATAAATACATGTGTAAAATTCCCAACAAACCCCCAAAAATATAGAAATCTTTCCAACTCCTCCATACAATTTTTGGTGGATAAACTGATAATCAATAAGATAAGATAATGTATCAAAATCTGTTAAACCACTTAGTTTAATATGAAATGCTACCACTAGGAAACTATATCATTTTAAAACTTTGTTTACTTCAGTGTACACATGTATATTACACATATATACATGTATACCCTAAGGCCTTGAAATGAGGTCAGAAAATTTTTCCAACAAGGTCGGAAAAAAATTCTGAGCTCATACAATAGGTCGGAAAAAATATCCAAGCTTCTTTCTCTTCTTTCTTTCAATAGATCGGAAAAATTTACAAGGTCAATTTGGAGTTTCAACCTATTCTCCGAGCTCAGTTCGGAGTATTTGGACAATTCAGACCTATTTTACTAGCTCAGTTCAGAGTATTCAGACAATTCCAACTTCTTTTCATAACTGTCCTTGGAATTCCACCCTATTTTTCACACTAAACTCCGAATTCCGACCTCTTTTCCAAGCATTATTCGGAAATCAACTCAGAAAATTGACAAATTTGTCTGTTTTTGCATGAAATTGTTTTTCATTTTTTTTTTATTTTTCTATTACTTTATCATGTTTATAAATGGTTTTTCTTAGGGTTTAAAATGATGCCACAATAATTAAAATTCTATAAGTTTTTTTTTTCTTCAAAAGTGTTTAGATGAAATATATCATATCCATGCCAGGAAAAAAAATGGAAAAAAAAAAATATATTTTTTAATTCATTAAAAAATTCTGTAGTCAAGATACTAGTATATAGAAAGAAATAGTATATTTATCTGCAACAAAAAATTACCCTTACTTGAATGCATAAAACAGGAGGATATCAAATAAATTTGAAATCTGTCAATCATTGTTGTGCAATACAACAATTTTTGCACATGTCATGCTCGTTACATAATCTTACCTTGACACAGAAAAGATGTACCAGTACATGTATCCAAATAACAATATCTCTTACGTGATGAAAACATCAAGTCCCATTTAACTTGCTCAAGTAAATAAAACAAACATGGACCTTCTGTAATAAAGATAAACAAACACTTTATAATTTATCTTATCAAAGAAACACATATGTAAGTCATTTGAAGTTCAAGTTTTTATCTGTACCTACCTTAATAGGAGACAGCTTACTGTTTAAGGAGCTTTACAATCTTAATGTGATTATATAACTTTCAACATCAATGAAGGTTGACTTATTTAATGGGAACATAATGTGTTTTGTGAAACACCTATGCCCCTCATTAGCAGTTAAGAAGACACCTTTAGCATGAAAAGTATAAGCAGTTAAGAAGACATCTTTAGCATGAAAAGTGGTTTATGAGCTTTTAAGAAACTCATAATAATATATTATTTATTCTAGAATTAACTAAAAAGTCAAATCACTATAAATACACCTACATGTACCGTTGAAATACAAATTCTGTTTATACGCATAACATTTCCTCATGAGTCTATTGTTTCTATATATGAATTCTATGACATGCCATAATTGCCTTGTGTCCATAACTGTGGTAAAATTTGCATATACTGATGGGTATTGTCATGATAAGGCCAAAAAAAAATATATGTCTGTTTCCTGCTACCACACTTTGAAAAATAGGGTCGGTCTGTCGGCATTTTATTCTATTTTAACAAATGTTTTTTCGCGTTTTTTGGGAAGATCTGGAAAAATAATGTATCCTTTACGATCCGGTCAGTTATTTGTTTCAATTTCCGGAAAGGGGTGCCCTTTTTAATTATGTTTCAATGTTTTTGATCAATTGGGCTAATTTTAACGTAATTATGGCAATATTCAACAAAGTGAATAAGCGGTGTTACGTTTTAAAGCTTAACTGTAATATTTTTCACCAAACTGCCAATAAAAATGTCTGTTTCTGCTCTTAACTTTTTCACGAACAGCATGAAATTTTTAGGGTCGGTCGGGAAGCAGCAAACAAGAATATATTTTTTTTTGGCCTAATCAACTGTAATTTTAATAACGTCATAGACAGTTTGAGGACAGTTTTTGCAGCATCATAGAGCAAAACGTCATACTTTACAGGGTAAATGGCTGTTTCATCTTTGAATAAAAGTTTAATTCATCTTTTCTGTACCCAGGGCAAGGTCAAGGTCAAAATGTTTACGAGTATACAATGGTACCAGAAGAAAGCTCTCATGATAATGAAGTTACATACACAGTATGAACACCCTACCCCTAAAAGCCTACCTCCTAGTGGCAAGGTTAGTCTTTTCAAAATTGCCCTAAGGACAAGGTCAAGGTCAAAATGTCTACAAGTATGGTACCAGAAGCAAGCTCTCATCACAAGGAAGTCACATACCAAATATCAACATCCTAGCTCTTCAGGTTTCAATTCCACAAGCCAGGTTAAAGTTTTGCTGAGGCTGACCACACTAAAGCCAAGGTATGACAACAGCTCTCTGGACATTTGTCCTGGCAAGCTAAAAATGTACGCCCTGCTGGATACAATTTTTTTAAGGTAACTACCAAAGGACTATTATCACTAAGTTTGGATCCATTTGTCCCAGTGATTCAGAGAAGAACATCTTTGAATGAAAAGTTTATGGTTGACAGACAGAAGACAGAGGGACAGGCACTGAGAGATGGCAAAAGCTCATCCTGGCTATGGCCAAGTGAGCTTAAAAGGAATGAATATTATGTCAACAAATGATCAATTCATTGTTCTTTCATTTTTTTTTTAATGAGAAAGTAGGACTAATTGAAAATGAAATATAATTTACTTTTACTGTGTTTTCGTGTTGTTGTGAGAAAATGGCATGAAAATTTGGTCAACAAATCTTTGCTCTTTGAAACATGTTCGAATAGAAAATTGCAATGATGGAATTAAAAATATTCACTGATGACAAAACAGTCAAGAACTACTTCAATCATCTTATATCTGCTTTTCAGGACTTGTTTTTTTATTTTTGTTCATCAAAATTTAATCTGTCAAAAATCATTCTTTATCAATTTTTTTATAAGCTTAAAGTCAGCTAGTTGAGCTGATGGAAATTAAAATTAAGCCAAACAAGTCTGGATTTCCAGTGTCTCTCATAAAGGGAGATGGATTATTACTAGAAAAGCACAATTTGGCAGGTGCATATATACAGGTTTGGGAAACATAAATTTGCCTAAAAAATATATCCCAGTTTGGATATATGGTTATATTACATATGGTATAAGTTCCTATTAATCTCATTGGCTGATACGCTCACGTGATTTTAAGAATATTCAGTATATTCCAGCGTTGTTTCTAATTTTAGGTATATTGACGCTATGTTTCTATTTTTAGGTATATTGACGCTATGTTTTTATTTTAAGTTTTATTGACGCTAAATGTTTGGTTTGACTTTCAGACTATAGTTTTTCACTAAGAAAGGTCTTATGAAAAAAATATGTAAGAAAAATGGAAAACGCTTAACACATTAAAAGGAGTTTCCGCCGGTAACAATGATAAAAGGGGATATTGAAATGTTTTTACAGAGCAGCCACTGAAATCAATGAA
>MJUU01054731.1:19183-29260 GCA_002080025.1 Modiolus philippinarum | reverse complement strand
GCACACTTCACAAAAAAAAAAAACAAAAAAAAACAAAAACCAAAAAAAAAAAACCCTTATAAAAAGGCTTGCTTGTTTGTTATCTTTATTTGCAAATTTAAGAGAACGGTTGGCATTTATTTATCCTATGAGCACTCATGTTACCCATCCTAGATGCTAGCAGACCTACACCCGCCTTCAAATATAAAGGTTCTATTTCTAATTAAATTCCAATGTATTGACAATTTTCCTTCACAAAAATGTAATGAGATACCATAAAGCTACACATGTAATATAAAAATGATGGACTTTTTACTCTGTCAATATGTTAAATATGGACCTGTTAGGAATATATTGACCTCGGACTTCGTCCTCGGTCAATATAAACCTAACAGGTCCATATATAACATATTGACTTCGTAAAAAGTCCATAATTGATAAATATCCCAGTTTGGATATTTGACCAGTTTTTACTGACTTTTTTTTATATTTCAAAGACTATTAATTAAACATAAAACATGAGAAACTGTGATTTTAGTCATCAAATGACATATTGTAATCTTCATAATAATGCTGCATTTCACCAGCAGAGACATGTTCTGATGTTAAGAGTGTAAAGCATACATTTCATTCCGAATAATTCAAGATTATCATAATTATAACTGGTTAAATTATCAGAGCAAGAGAAACAGGAAGTGTGTGAAATATTTTTAGATTAACTTGGAAGTTTAGTTTGTAAAAATGTAAAGATATTGAGGTTTCAAACACCATTGTTACACCCTACATTTTGTACATTCATAGTATGTTTTAAAATGTTTAAGACAAGGACAACAAGAGAAAACTCCAGAAGAAATCAAAAGTCATGTTCATATGACTTTCTCTGTACTTCATTTATTAAATAATCAATACCTTTTTTCTTATACTATCACATTTTGCTTAATTTGACTGTAAATAGAAATTTCTTCCAATTCGAGAGAAGTGGCATAGATCTACATGTAGAACAATACAGTGTTTTTGAGATCCTTTCATTCCTGGAATGATGTAATATTTTTTATGATGTTCTCAGCATTTTCAGGTTCACTCACATTTCCAACACACAACGTCAATGCCTCTCAGAAAGGCCATCTAGTTTGTAACTCAAGGGAATTTTACTTCCCCCATGCATGAAGACAAGTATTTGTTCTGAATGACATGACTTTTATTTGCACATTTTAAAGAAAATTTTTCTAGTTCAATCGACGCCGAAATTAAAGTTCAATTATAAACATAAAAATCTTGTGTTGTCCTGCAGGTAGTGCAGTCATGTTACTGCACTTCTTAACTTCAAGCTCCATAATAAAGTAAAATGAAACTAGAGAATGTCTCTGTGAGACACGGATGCCCCGCTAAAAGATTTATCGCAAAGGATAACCTCATATTCAAATGTAGGTCAAAGCCACTTAATTGTCATTAATTTGGGCAGTACTCATTAAGGCAATTAATTGGATGAAGTATCATTGTCCTATAAAGTGTAGTTGTTGAGAAATGGACTTAAGGGCAAACCTTAACCAAATTCACTGAAGTGTAAAATCTAGGTCAAAGCCACATTATTGTCAATGATTTTGGTAGTACTCTTCAAGGCAATTAATTTCATGAAATATCATTGTCCTATTATGTATAGTTCTTGAGAAATGGACTTTAACGCAAAACTTAACCAAAGTCACTGAAGCGTAAAATATAGGTCAAAGCTACCTAATTGTCAATGATTTGGGTAGTACTCATCAAGGCAATTTATTTGATGAAATATCATTGTCCTATAATGTATAGTTGTTGAGAAATGGACTTAAACATAAAACTGAACTAGAGTCACTCAAGCATGAAATATAGGTCAAAGAGTCAAACTACCTAGTGAACTATGTAGTACTATCAAAGATCTACCTACTGACCTATTATCTTTGTTCTACCTCTCACAGTTTCTGAGAAATGGACTTTAACGCAAAACTTAACTGGACGTATGGATGTACGGATGGAAGGACGGATGTAAGGACGGACAAGGGTAACACTATATGCCCCTTCCACATTCGTGGGTGGGGCATAAAAAATACCACTTTTTACAACATTATTGAAGTATAACTTGTCCCATAAAATATCGTTATTTACAGCAAGTACGAAGCGGAAGACGGCAAGCACCGCAACATCACTATTATCAAGTGACAAAGTGCCAAGATAAATATTTTGTCCTGTAGTAGACCTATATCTCGAAAACGACGTATTGTCACCTCCAAAGCTTAAGTAATCGCTAAATCAAAGTGACAATTTTTTTTCATAAATCAATCTACAGAAAATTTGCATTATCCTTTTAACAACAGAAGCATATCCCCTGAGAGTAACTCTGTAAACATTTGTACAACCACATGAGTATATGGGTTTGACAAACATTATTACAAACAAGCATTACTGCACAAATAACAATATATATATATATTTTGCATAATAAACAGTTTTATATGGAGGATAACGCTATACATGTACTACTAATAAAACAATCACAATAACACAAGAAATGAGAGTAACTCTGTAAACATTTGTACAACCACATGAGTATATGGGTTTGACAAACATTATTACAAACAAGCATTACTGCACAAATAACAATATATATATATCTTTTGCATAATAAACAGTTTTATATGGAGGATAACGCTATACATGTACTACTAATAAAACAATCACAATAACACAAGAAATTAAACTAAAATTGACTTGTGTTAATAAGATGCTATGAATAGAGTCACCAATTGACTCTAATATAACTAGTGTTGGGAATCGGATCAAGGTTGGCAAAATACCGGCATTTAAGAGTATTTTCCATGCCACCGATAAATACCGGTAAATACCGGCATTTACTGGTCAACTGAATTGACCACCCTGGAATTTATACAGTAACACTATACCTAGCATGGTTTGAAGAAAACTAATTACACATGAACTGGATAACTCCTCTATTTATATACTATTATAAAGCCCTTAAATTATCTCTTTGTAGATTTTTAAAATAATGTCTTATGAATGTAAATTGGGCAAAAACTGGTCAATTGACTAGAGTGGAATTTATATCCTGTTCTGTACTTGCCAAAGTACTCATCAGGTGGCTTACGGCTACCACTTAATATATGTGTTTGCTTTTTTACCTCTTTATTCTTCATGTTCTTTTTTTTTAATTGTTATTATTATCTTACTGTTTTGTATTTTTTCTTTTTTGTTATATTCAGACTTCTTTTAATGCATCTCAGACTTTAATTCAAGCCATGCATAGAATACCAAGTTTACCTTCACTTTACAATATATTTTGTTTCCATGTAGTTCTTAAACTTTTCTATAGAACAGGAAACCATTTACAACATTTTATTACTTCCAACCTTTCACATTTTACCTAAATGTATTCTTGAATAAACTTTTCCTTGAAATTTAGTTGTTTTAATCATTAAGACCCTAATAAAGTTGTCACTGATCTAGAGGCCAGGTGCATTATCATGATTATTACCTGTAATTTTTACCAATATTTACAAATTAATTTACTAATTGTCAGACAGGTGACCTTCTTTTTTAGTTGACCTAGTTAGACAAAAGATGAGATAAGCATAAAAATGATAAATATATTTATGTGTTTTTTTTTAAATCAATATACAAGACTTATTTTATAACAACTATGAAACATCTTATTCTTATTCAATATGGTACATAGTGATATAATGAAATTAAATAAAATATTACATTTTAAACTGTTGTATGTGAATAAGTATTTTAACTATTTTAAGATAATTAAGTTTTACATATTTGCAGTATTTTTACCATCAAAAGTTCAATCGACCAGTATTTGCCACTTGAGGAGTATTTTTAAAGCCGGTATTTACCAGTAAATACTGCCGGAAATTACCAGGGGTGGAATTTACTGCCCAACCTTGAATCGGATACAAAAATCATAATCGATTAATCAGATGTACCTTCCAATTCGATTATCAATTAAAATCGGATACCCTTATAGTGCTTATCGAGTTTGGTTTTAACCATGCTTGCTGTGCTGTTACATTGCAAAAATTCAAACAATTTTCACTGTCCGTTTGAAAATGCATATGTATTTATCATGTTTATAACCTGTTGCTTGAATTGAGAACAATTGTAAACAGTATGCTATATTAAGAGAACTCCACTTCCAGTCTATGCCAAAAACTTTTTGATTCACTAGCCCTAGGGGGCTAGTAAGGTCCAGTGTTGTACTAGCCCGAACTCAATTTCACTAGCCCTTATAGAAGATTCTTATAAGGTTTTAACTAGCCCAGCGGGCTAGTGACTTCAAATTTGTACTAGCCCGAAACTGATTTTACTAGTCCATGGCGTAGGGCTAGTGGCTAAAAGCATAGACTGCACTTATGATAAGCAATTTTATTACTATTTATCACCTATTCTAGAATTATCAGACAGAAAAATGCTTAATCATCAGTCAGGGGACAGACTCAAGTAAGTCTTATTCAAGTCTGGAATTATAGGTTTTGTTGAGTCTAAAATTGATCAGACTTGTACAAGTCTAAGAGAAATTACCAGTTTTATGTTTTTTGTGTTTAATGGGTATTTGCAATTATCCTTCATATTGTTTATCATTGAAAAAAAATCATGACTAGTGCCTTGTAATTTAAAACAAAAAGCTATACCAATCTGCAAAAGCAGTTAGTTGATATTGATAATTTTGTTATCTTTGATAATAATCTTTAATTGATTGTACACCTGCTGTCCTAATTTTGCCCCAGTAACCAATAATTTTCTGATAAAAATGGAAAATTAAACTTCCATGTAATTCCAATTAGGTCTGGACGCCCCAGCTCTAAATACTGACGCTTGGCTCATTAAAAATGGTCAATTTAGCAAATTTTAGACTTATGCAAGTCTAATTATCCATAAAATTTGAAATACCTGTGCAACAGGAAATAAACATTAGACTTCATCAGGTCTAAAAATGTTAGACTTCAACAGGTCTATGCATACAAAACTAAGAAAATTAAAAGACTAAAACAAGTCTAAAACTCAGCAGACTTGTACCAGTCTGTCCCCTGACTGATCATATGCTAAATAAACTGGCATCTGATTATCGATTATTGAAAATCATAATCGATTAATAGTCATGATAGTAGTGTTGGGAATCGGATGAAAAAATCATAATCGATTAATTGGAATAATCGGATGTACATTCCGATTCGATTATCGATTAAAATCAGATATATTAATAATACTTATAGAGTTTGGTTTCACCATGTTTGCTGTGCTTTCGTATTGCATAAATTCACACAATTTATTTTCACTGTGAATTTGAATGGCCTGTTGTATTCCTTGTACACAAGACCTACAACACTGGAATATTTTGAGAACAATTCTAAACAATATGCATAATATGCTTTGAGAACTCCACTTCTGCCAAACAATTTCATTACTATTCTTCACCCATTCTAGTATTATAAGACAGAAAAATACCATTTATTGAAAAAAGTTTTAATTTTCTTACAAATTTAACTGGCATCCGATTATCGATTATTGAAAATCATAATCGATTAATCGATTTCATGTTCAAAATCTATCAATTATCGATTATAATCAAACATCGGAACATTACTAATAAATAGATTTTATTTAAAATCGATCATTTATCGATTATAATCGATCATCAGAACATCACTAAATATAACAGGATCTTCGGTGGACATTAAAAATTTTAATTTATCATTTTCATTCAAATGTTTAAATGTTGGTTTTTTAACTAGTGAAAATATCGCTTGTCTGTCGCCATCAAGTTTTTTACAGGAGATCAAAAAATGTTGTTCATCTTCCATGGTCTTACAAGAATTTCATTAACATGATGAACGGAGATTTCTAGGAATTGGTGGTCTTTTATGACGACCGGTTTCAATATTGAATGAGTGACAGCTTGCCCTAAATCTACACATTGCTGATCGCTTTTTACATTTGTTTTATGATACACAGGAATTGTTCTATTTTTAACATGTTTTAAGTTTGTTTTGAATAGTTTATAATTTTGTAGTTTTTTTATTTTCATTTATTTCTAAATGCCATTTGGAAATGCAAATATTTTCCATAACTTCTGTAATGCTGTCAAATATGAAGTCAGAGTCAAAATTTGATGGATACATCTTGAAATCAGTGGTGACACATTATATTTTTAACACGTCAAGTTAACCAGTTTGATGGCTTATGTTAATGAAGTTTTGATTGATAAGATTCCCATACAAGTGTCCTGCAATTACTGTTAGCTATTTTTAGCCTAAATTTTATCATACTGAGCTCGATGTACAACAATTGCAACTGAATTCTACAAATCTGTATATCATGTGTAGATTTATTATTTCTGTGTACCATGAATGATGCAACATTAAACTTGGAAAATGTAATTACAAAATAACTGGTCAAATATCCGTACTGGGATATAAAAGCCCAACTGGGGTTTCCCATAAACTATCTACAGTATATGGAATCCATTGCACATGGAACATTTATATAACAGGTTGGGGGAAACCCAAATTGGGCTATTATATCCCAATTGGGCTATTATATCCCAATGGGATATATAGCTATATCCCAATTGGGATATTTAACCAGTTATTTGTTAATTACATTTTGGGGTTTAATGCTGCATCATGATACACAGAAATAATAAATATATAGGGTTAGAGCTTTCAGGGGATATACTTCTGTTGTCAAAAGGATGCTGCAAATTTTCTGCAGATCGATTAATGAGAAAAAGAATTAGTCACTTTGATTAACATGATTAAGCAATAACTTAAGCTTTAAGGAGTTAACAACCATTATATGCTGCTACTCTTGAAGAAATATCTATCTAGAGTCAAATTAAGCAAACTGTAATAGTATAATAAAGAAAGTTTTTCATTAGTAAACAAATGAAGTATAGAGAAAAAGTCATATGAATATGATTTTTGATTACCTCTAGAGTTACCTCTCTTTGTCTATGTACATGCCCTGATATTCTAACTACTTCCATATTATTTGACTTTAATGGTGCTGATGAGAGGTAACTCCTTGAAACATGTGTACAGCATAACGAAATTTACTGTTTTTTATGCAACTTCGGTATTTTTTGTACTTATAATTGCGATAATCTGGAATTATGACAGAATCAAATGCATACTTTTACATTCTTAAAAAATGTTTGTGCTGGTGAAATGCAGCAATATTAAAAAGATGTCATTATGTCATTTGATGACTAAAACCACAAAGTTTCTCATATTTTACGTTTCATTACGCGGCATTGAAATGTGAAAAAATGATTCATAAAAAACTGGTCAAATACCCCAATTGGGATATAACCGTATATCCCAATTGGGATATAATAGCCTACTTGGGATTAATAGCCCAATTGGGGTTTCCCCCAACCTGTGTAAGGCCTAAGCAAAGGAGTCAGAAATTTTATCAATATATCAATACAAGTTAAAAAACGAAGCCCCACACAATGAAGTTTCACGAATGTAGTATACCCATATACCCCAATTGGGATATTATACCTCAATTGGGGTATAGTACCTCGATTGGGCCATGGGCAACCTGCTAGGTGTGTCCGACAATTTGGCAGCGTGCATTTGTATACTATACATACAGATTGTTAGTTAATCATGTGTTTGTTTGGATGTTTCTTGATGACACTGACAGTCAACGTGTCAACGTATATTTGTTCCGCCTAATAGGAATAAATTACACTGAATGATCTTGATCTCGAACATCTTAATTAGGGGCAACTGGATAACGGGAAACGAAACTAATTTTTGTCCTCTTCTGGTATTTTCCTCCGATGTGCGGTGCACTTCTTTATGGGAATATTAAAATCACAACTCAATTGAATGTGTATATACAGTGCTATTGTAACGTTACAGTAATTACAGCTGAAAATCAAAATGTTAAAGTGCTACTTATTTCAGGTATTGCTCACTTTAAAATCTAAAAGACAAGTAGATTTCTCGACCTTGTCTCTGATCACTAAATGATATCGCTTGCAGATTGTGAAAGTTTCAAATATATCAATATATCACATACAGGCAAAAGTAATGCATAGCCAAAGTGAAAATGTTATCAATACCCAATTCAGAGCAATTTAGTTCTTTTTAAATGTAGTCCATAACACATATGAGAGATTCTTAAGAAAGGATCGATTAAACAATAAAAATAGAATTTGATAAATTTATTTTTTACAGAATGCTCATACAGATCAGAGATATGTCTCTGTACAGATGTAGTATTGCAAAAATGAGGGAGTCTATAGGCAAAAGATTTTATAATTTTTTTTTTGAATTGATAAAATCAGAGATTTCGAAACCAAAACAAAACACCTAATACCGGAGATTTGCAACCAAATTGCATTTGTAAGCTCTCACAGCAGTAAGATAAACCAAACAAAAAAGAGAAAATATTGTGATACAAGGACCATTTTAGGAGATTTGATTCGAATTTACAGTACTCCTAAAAATACCGCGAAATAGACCATATCCGACCTATGGTATTAGGATTTACCATACTACTTTTCAATACGTCACAGTATAGAAAACGTCACGTCATAGAGCCTAAAACGTCATGAAGTTTTAAAATCACAACTCAATTGAATGTGTATATACATTAATAAATGTGAATAACTCTGCTCTCTTCTATAGGAAAATTGTTCACTTCGATTCTAAATAACAGGCTTTCAAAGTTTGGAGAGCTTTTCGAAATTATTCCAGATTCCCAAGCTGGGTTTAGAAAAGGATTCTCTACCTTGGATAATATTTTTTGTCTTCACGTGTTGATAGAATTGTACTTTTCATTTGGTTGTAAATTGTATTGCACGTTTGTTGATCTTCGGAAAGCATTTGACACTGTTTGGAGAGTAGGACTATGGCATAAATTAGTTGAGAGTAAGATATCAGGTAGAATTCTCAAGGTGATTTATAATATGTACAAGGATATTAAGTCGTGTATTAAACTCGGAGATGAAGTATCAGGATTCTTTGCAAGTGAAATTGGTGTGCGTCAAGGGGAAAATTTGTCGCCATTACTTTTTTCGATCTTTTTATCAGATATTGAAGACTTTTTCATTGAAAACAATATATCAGGTCTGAGTAATATTACATCTTTATGTCAAAACAATCTTAAAATATTTTTGTATATTTTTATGTTACTTTATGCAGATGATACCTGTGGTACTAGCCGAGAATGCTAAAGATTTGCAGGCAAGTTTAAATGTGTTTGACCATTATTGTAAAACTTGGAAACTTGCAGTAAATGTTGACAAAACAAAAATTGTTATCTTTTCAAAACGTAAATATAAAGATCATTATGACTTTAAAATAGACGGATCAAGTATTGAAGTGGTTGATTCGTTTTCGTATCCATGTACAAGAATTCGTTCGGCACAGTGGGGCGCACAAAGATGGACGACACCAGTTATCTCGGTAAATTTTTATATGAATTTATACAGGACTTCGCTTTCAACCAAGAAATTAAAGTACTTATTTTGAAAATTTTGTTTCGGCGTTCATCAGAGTTAGAACTTTAAAAAGTTATCTTTATATTGATGCTTTTTAAAATTAAATCGGTTAACTAAAAGACCGGTCACTTTTACCTCGAAAATTACTACTAAAATTGGCCATGTTCTACGTATATTCCAGCTTAATTTCAAGACAGTGCATCATTTCAATCTTGAATTAAAAATACTTCTAGTTATAACTCAAATTTGGCGTTCATACCACTGGAAACTAGAAATAATGCTGTTTACTAGGATATTTTTTATTTCAAAAGAAAATGAATTTATCACCGGTCACTTTTAGGTTCAAAATGATGAAATTTTCAATAAAATTCAAGAAAACCATACTACCCCCGCTGTGTGTAAATTATATCAATATCGGGTGTTAATTGTGTCATTAATATGATAACATTAAACATATGTATTTGGATGTTAGGAATAACTTTTAATTGAACTTTTTATGGCCATTGATGCAGGCGAGTTTTATTTCATGTATTTTATAAAACTATATAGTGAAAACTTGTTACATTTCTAGTCGGAAGAGTCTT
>MJUU01054729.1:59322-79582 GCA_002080025.1 Modiolus philippinarum | reverse complement strand
TATTCCTTCTGTTTTCATACAGAGGACAATGCAATAGAAAATGTTCTTCATTTTCTATCTGGTTCATTGAACAATACTGACAGATCCTTTCACATCGGGGCAGTGGCCCTAGTTTGCCTGCACTATTGACCCTTTTTTCATATCTACCCTTTTCAATTCTTAAAGAATGATTGCTAATTCTAAATTTGGTTAGCATGTAACGTCTATTTTGATTCTTAATGTTTAGGTATCTTTCAAACTGAAAAGAGCATTTAAATTTGAAGTATGTATCTAATTTGCCCTGATCTTTCGGTAGAGAGTCTCTAACTGATTTCCAAGATTTTAAAAATNATGACGTTCTAAAAATAGTAATTCATGTATCCTTAAGGATAATTTCGGCCTGGCGTCGAGGGTGCTAAAAGGATAATTTCGGCACGCGCTCGAGGGTGCCAAAAGGATGATTTCGGTATGAATGGGTTAAAGAGGGTATTTTATACTTAGACAGATAGATCTTGTGTACAGAAGGCATTGTACACTTAGACAGTAAAGCTTATATACAGAGGGCATACTACACTTAGACAGGTAAATATGGTATAAAGAGGGCATTCTTCACTTAGACAGGTTAATACGGTTCTACACTTACAGAGGGAAGGTATTGTGCACTTAGACAGGTAAATCTTGTTTAAAGACCTGTTATGAGCATTTCTTTTGTTATTCAAGACACTTTAATTCTTGTAAATGCCTTGGACTATTCCATCTCTCTTTTGTCTTTCCTTTGTTTCTCTCGATTTCGAAGTACTTCAACTGATAATTTACCTCAAATTATTTACTTACCCCAAATTATTTACCTCGAACTAACTACTTCTGCCTCATTAATTTTTATGCATATTTTTTCATATGTCTTTTGCTTAACTTTGACCTTCTGTTATATTTTTCTCAAATATTTGATGAAGTTTACAAGTTTATGTAGGCAAAATTTCCCAGTCCTAGGATCAAATTCGCGCTACTTTTCTGTAATATTAATGTGATCAAACGAAATTGATATATGCATGTCACAGGCTACAATTAGCTCATGATGAGAAGACGTAAGAAAATATATTTAAAGTGACAACAGATCAATAACTCAGGTAATTTTTAAGCTACAATCTAATCACTATTTTTATAATAAAAGTAAACAAATATTTGACACAAGATCAATATATTAGACAACTTTTCCGCATGTGGAACAAAAAATACATTTATTAATTATTTGATGCATATAGCTTCTATAAACTGATGAATATACATGAGTTGAAGATTCTTTTTTGATGGCGGGATGTCAGTATTCATTTTTTCACATATAAAATTCTGTATTTAAATAAATTGCACAGTCTTTATGTTTCAGAGTAATTAATTGAATTAAAGTGCTTTGTGAGAAAAGGGGTGGTTAAAATGCCTTCGCACTGTGCTCTCAGGCATCTTGACCACCCCTTTTCTTACAAAGCACTTTAATTCAATTAATTACTCTGAAACATACTTTAACATATAGAGGGCATTGTACACTTAGACAGTGTCCACGCACACTTAATTTGCACTTGCCATATTGATTTAGGATTCACTTAGCGTAGGGCATAATTAGTTTGCCATTCAGCGACAGCTCTAGCTTGAAATTTGAAGTACAAGTCCAAAATGACTTTTGAGCCTGTGGAGTCCAAGGACTCATTTGGTCAGGTCCAAAGTACGCTGAAAATAAGGCCCAAGTCTGGAGTAAAAAAAGGGGGGGTTATACTCTCCTGTGTCATCTCCCTTTTTAGTTCGCCTCAACGAAGTTGAGGAGGACTATTGGAGTACCCCTGGCATCCTAGTCTGTGTCCACGTCTTTGTCTGCGTCCGCATTTAGGTATATATCTTGGTAACTATGAAGGGTAGGACCATCAAACTTTGTGTACAGATGCATCTTCGGCTATCTCACAGCCTCTAAGAAAATTAGGTCTCTTTGACTTATATTTTCCGCTTGACTGGCTTTCATTTGATTTTAGGTCCGAGTTGATATCTCAGTAACTGTAAATGGTAGGATCATCTAACCTTGCATGTGCATGCATCTTTGATGGTAGGTCAGCATCTAGGCAAAATTAGGTCACTTTGACCTATATTTTCTGCATGATCAACTTACATTCAAGTTTACGTCCGAGTTCAGATCTATGTAACTGTACATGGTACAATCATCTTACCTTGCATGTGCATGCATCTTTGACAGTAGGTCAGCATCCAGTCAAAATTAGATCACTTTGACCTATATTTTCTGCATGATTGACTTACATTCAAGTTTATGTCCGAATTCAGGTCTTAGTTACTGTACATGGTAGGATCATTTAGCCTTTGTATACATGCAATAGGGATGATAAATGTGTCGTAATGAGGCGAACTTTGTAATCATTGATTACCTATGTTTCTTTTGGCATTCAGGTTGGACAGGATAAATGATTTGAAATAGTCAAAAGCCTTGAAGTGCCTTCGTCAGAACTGTTCCGTCATTAAATGCTACAATATTTCGCTAAATTTTAGATTGTTTCCAATGAACCATCATACATGTACGCATACGAAGTCTGAGTGTATCCGTTCATTTCTGGAGTAAACAGGTGTTATATAAACCAAAATCATGGAAATTTTAATCCTCAAATGGCTTTGATTTCTTTGAAATATTTGCCATTTTCTTGAAAAATTTTTTTATCCTCTTAAATTGATAGTAATTTGATCATTTGGGTCCAGATATTTCAAAGTGAAAGTAAATATATTTAGTACCCAAAGTGAAAGTAAATATATTTAGTACCTTCCCAAGATGCAATACGCAGACATATGCACAAACAACACTTCCTAGGTCATAGATAATTTGTAAGCATACCTAATCGTAGAAAGACTGCAAAGTGGTCTATTGTAGAAGGGTTAAAAGTCTAAAATTATACTGAGCGAAAATTTCTGACCTGTATTTTTAGTTCGCCTCAACGAAATTGAGGAGGACTATTGGAGTACCGCAGCATCCGCGTCCATGTCTGCGTCTTAGTCTATGTCCCTGTCCACATTTAGGTATATATCTTGGTAACTATGAAGGGTAGGGTCATCAAACTTTGTGTACAGATGTATCTTGGGCTGTCTCACAGCCTCCAAGAAAATTAGGTCTCATTGACCTATATTTTCCGCATGATTGACTTACATTCAAGTTTACGTCCGAGTTCAGATCTAAGTAACTGTACATGGTAAAATCATCTAACCTTGCATGTGCATGCATCTTTGGCGGTAGGTCAGCATCCAGGCAAAATTAGGTCACTTTGACCTATAGTTTCCGCATGATTGACTTACATCCAGTTTTTTATGTCTGAGTTCAGATCTAAGTAACTGTACATGGTACAATCATCTTACCTTGCATGTGCATGCATCTTTGGGGTAGGTTAGCATCCAGGCAAAATTAGGTCACTTTGACCTATATTTTTCGCATGATCTCCTTGCATTCAAGTTTACGTCTGAGTTCAGATCTAAGTAACTGTACAGTGTATGATCATCTAACCTTGCATGTGCATGCATCTTTGGCGGTAGGTCAGCATCCAGGCAAAATTAGGTCACTTTGACCTATATTTTCCGCATGATTGACTTACATTCAAGTTTATGTCTGAATTCAGGTCTCGGTTACTGTACATGGTAAGACCATCTAGCCTTTGTATACATGCATTAGGGATGATAAATGAGCACCCTGGCAAAATTGGGTTTCTGTGTCCATGTGCCATAACGAGGCGAACTTTGTAAACCTATGTTATTTATTAGAAAGGCGAAATTATGGAGTCGGCGGAAAAAATAAAAAAATAAAATCCAAAAGAACCACTTTTATTTTTATTTCCTTTTTGGCTAAATTAGTGTCGGGCGGTCCTATTAAACAGAAAATAAAAAAAGTCTGGCCTAACTTTGGTATTTAGTTATTAACAGGTAAATCTCAAAGCCATACAGAGAAGAACAGCTAATACTCTAAATCTAGACAGTTGAATTCTTCATGTTGCAATTGAAATATACAATTTATGTTCAGAAATGTCTTTACGGCATTTCTTTATATTTTTTCAAATACCTTCATTTTTTAGCCAAATATTGGAAATATTCTATGTGAAATTAATAGATATTCTGAAATATTTTTTTCAGGCCAAGGCAAACACAACACAATCTAGAGTGGCATTCTTTGAACAGTTGTGATAAAAAGTGTCTCTGTACTTCTAAGTATTATAATGTGTTCAACGGATTGAACTAGCTTCACCGATTCACAGTATCAGCATTTATTTCATGTTATTATCCTTTGTAACAGTACAAAGTTTGTTAAGTGAGAGATTTTCATACAACTGCCAAAATCTAAAAAAGGTTGTATGATAGTATACAATATTGTTATCATCAGCATCTGTAGTGCTCATATTAATGTGATAACTTAGCTAACATAGATAGATACTTTCACTTTGGATAAAGTGGAACAAATCTTGTAGATGTATGAATTTAAAATATCTTTCATTTTCCAAGTTATATGTGGCCAAGGCATGCCAAAATATGTGTCATTAAAGCAATAATTTATTTGTTCTCCATATAAAATTTGTCTTTACATTTCTCTTAATTGTTTTGAAAAGTTTAAATAAAAATATTTCTAGGACTTTGGAAAAGATGTTACCTATAGCACTACACCATGACACATATTAGAGATATAAAATCAAAAAAAGAAATTCTTACAATTTTCAGCCGTTTTTCAGAAATATTTTTCTGGCAGTATAAATGTTTCTTGACTTTACTTTTTTCATAATTATTATGATTCAGCTGTTGTCTTTTGCAAACAGAAATTTGTGATTCTAAACCAGATATTTAAGCTTGAGCTACATATGAATTATTGATACTGTGGAAGTACTTTTATTTGTGGACACTAATTTCCTTGGTTTGTCATAAATACCACTATTTTTTGTGTACTTAAATTCATGGGTTGTAATTCTTAGCATTCAAACTGTAAGGAAAAAAAATATATTTCATTGGGAACTAGATTTTGTGGTTTTAGTGCACCACAATTTCCACAAAAAATAAAATCCTACTAACAATAGTACTTTAACAGTAGTACTTTCCCAGTATTTTAATGGTCCATCCTGTTGTGTATTATCACTTTTAAATCTTTTCCATTGGTTCATTGTCAGTTCGCCTTGTGTTTCCGAATTGAAATATATATGATAGGGGGTTAATTACAGGCTTTTGTTTTAGGATTTTTTTGGCCCAAGATTTAGGATCGGGGCATATTGTTTTTGTCCTGTCTGTTTGTAAGTTGGAATCTTTAACCTTAGCTATTAAAGATAGACTTATCATACTTGACAAGTGTATAGATCCAGGCAAGAGGAATGTAAATATGCCAAAAATATTAGGTCAGGTCAAAGGTCAAGGTCATAAAGGTCAAAATTTAAGATTCCATTTTCATATGTTTTGTATGTAAATCCAAAATATTAAGGATTCCAACTATTACATAGGTGCTGGGGGCATATGTAGTGTTTCACAAACACATCTTGTTTAATAGATAAATTTATTGCTGTACAATACAGCTGTTACAATTTTTTTATGAGAGTGCTTTTATTACTGTACAATACAGCTGTTACAATTTGTTTTATGAGAGTGCTTTTTGTTAAGGTCATCTTCAAATAATATAATTGGTGAAAATAATTTTATGGTATTGAGTGTACCTACAAATGTCTGCAATTTCCTATTTTCAATGGATATTAGAAATAAATTTCTGTATTTTTAAAATTATCTTCCTTTTGTGATATTCCTATTAACACCATATAATTTTATTACTTGAAATAGTACAATTAATATGTTTGAATATTCTGTTCAGTATCATTGTCATGAAATTGGTTATTTTATTATTATTTTCTTAAGTGTGTAATATTAACTATTTTAACAAAAGTAGATACCATATAAAATATAAAATACAAAACATAGTTTGCCGTCAACCTTTTTCATGTTTTTAATGATTTTGTACATGTAATGCATTAAATAATGGTTCCTTTTTATACGCTGCACACGTAGTGGTGTGATATTATGTGATGCCCTCAGTCATGTGTCCATCCGTCCGTCCCCCGAAGGTTTCCGACTGATAACATGTGAATGAAATAACATAAGGTCTTCAAACTTTGTATGCAAGTTGCTTACTTCAAAACTCGATTTTGGGTTCAGAGGTCCAAGTGGTTCATGAGTTATGTCCCTTGAAACTTTGAAATTTTGCAAATTTTAGGGTTTCTGACTGATAACTTGTGAACGAAAAAACATACTGTCTTAAAACTTGGTATGTAAGTTGTTTAATTTAAATTTCAGACCAAGTGCAATTTTGGGTTCAGAGGTCCAAGGGGTTTTGGAGTTATGCCCCTTGAAATTTTGCAAATTTTAGTGTTTCTAGCTGATAACTTGTGAATGAAATATCATCCTGTCTTTCTTTAAACTTGATATGTAAGTTGCTTACCACAAAACACAGGGCAAATATAATTTTGAGTTCAGGGGTACATAGGGTTCTGGAGTTATGTCCCTTTTAACTTTAAATTTTTGTGAAACATGGCGGGTATCATGTAATGCACCATTACTATTTTTAATGATTTTTTTTTACTTCTTACAACTTACTAACAAAGAGGAGAGGTGTATTTAAACATCATTTTATTTATAATTTAATATTTATATGCATATTTTATGTAAAAAATCAATATATTTATATTTCAAACTTCAACATTGTCATTGATATAAGTTTATCTGTAATAAACAGAACAATAAATTAAGAAATCAAGAAGTATTGGAAATTTAAAGAATGCATAAAAACCCCAAATGAAGCATTACTCAACTAAGGCCATACAGAGTTAATTAATTGGTTCTCAGGCAAGTTTTCATTGAAAATGATGAGGGTGGGAGGTGATTTTTTTACCTTTTTATATACCAAAACAGAGATGAGGCAGCTTTTTACTTTGTAAAAACTGCTTTTCACATTGTAAAAATCACCAAAAATGTAGTGAGGGAGGTGATTTTTCATTTTTGTTTTATTGAAATTGCAAAAATAGTGTCATTGAGGAGCTTTTTTTCAAGCCTTAAACCAGATGAGGGAAGACCTGAGAACCAATAAATTAATTTTTCATTGCTGAATATGCATGCAGACTTGCCTACCCTTACGATTTTGGCGTAAGGCTTACTATTTTCAAAGTCATCTTACGCCCTTACGATGGTGAACAATTTCCTTACGATTTGTTCAATTTGTGGTATTTCTGGAAGTTTTTGATTTCCGGTCCGTCATTTCATTGCGGTTCCGTACATTATAGTAAAAATGGGCATTTTCGGTAATAAAAAGAAGGTAAAAACGATCTTTTAAGACCAGAATTCTGAGGTTCAATTACAGAAAATTGTATTCTTCGTGGGAGTATTCTGTAAATCCATAATGTACCTTTCACAGAAGGGTGTAGTTTCTGTACTAAAGCATGTTTTATTACATTAAAAAGTGACTTACTATTTTTCATCTCAGATTACAATTTTTGATCTAGTAACTTACTATTTTTAATCAAGAGGGGTAGGCAAGTCTGTGCATGTTATGTTTTTTGAAATTCATGCATTTTAAGCTTGAAATAGTCTAATTCCATTAAAGATATTGAGATTACAAATTCAAAATATTCAATAAGCTGCCTTTAATGTGTTAAAAAATAAAGCACTTGCATGACTAGGGATCAGTAAAATAATTTGTGTTTAATTAGTCAAAAGTTTGGTAAGTTTGTTCTTAATTGTTTTATTGTCATATTTACCAAAGCCTATAGCCCACCGAGAAAGTATGGTTTGTTTATATCTGAATGTATACTAGTCTAAAAAGTTTGTGCCTGGCATTCCACGGTATGTGATAATTTTTTTATAAAGCTCATCATCTTGAAGATTTACAAAATATTTTTGGAGTGATTAGTTTTATACTTATAACTTCTGTTATAACCATTTGATAGATATGCAAACATCAACAACATTGGGATCACCCTGACAATTTTCAGTAACTTTGGTATTTTGTTATTGATGTAGTGTTTTTATACCCCCGCATTCGGGGATGGTATATAGTGATCATGGTGTCCATTCGTACTTTCGTCTGTCCGTTCATCCATCCGCCTGTCCTTTTGTTATTCCGTCTGCCATAGGGTACATTCTTTGTGGCTACAACTCGTCCTAGACCACAAGATGGAATTCAATGAAACTTTAACGGAATGCCATTGTGCTCCAGGTATCTAAAAATTTGATTTTACTTGAATATTTTTCTGGTGATTTTTTTACATCTGGAAGTAAATGGGGGAGCAGGGGGTATGTTTTTGTGAGCTTTACTCACAGTTTTTCTAGTTTTCATGTCTGTAGTAACTTTAGAGGTACAAAAAATCAAATTTTTAATAAAATACGGTTGTATAACTAATAAGGAACCATCTATCTATAGAACATGATCATCTTTGTATCCAAATTCATATTTATAGTGAACATTAAGTAATTTCATGAAAAGTATTTATATTGTAAGGGTATATCTACAAAGATTTTATGTATTATTGTATATTTAATGGAATGAAAACATTTACTTGTAGACAAACCTTTTATGGTCATTCTAAATAGTTTTAAAGGATTAAAATTGATAATAAGATGTTTTGATGCCCTTGTGATGATAAGCAGAGGAAACATTGTTTTTTTTCTTTCTGTCTGTCTGCCCATCTGTCTGTTTGTCTGTCTGTATGCTTCTTGGGCATCATATGTGTCTAAGAGATACAAATATTGTTACAAAGACACAAGACATAGTATAAAAGTTGTACGGTGACATTATATCATGTTGTTATGCAATTCTGTTTTGTAATTGCTTGTCAGATTTTATGGTGTCAGTTTTAGTGTTTAGTTTTGCATACCTGTATTTTGTGCTAATGACAGGTATTTATCAAATATGATTTGAGACGGTGAAAGAACCAGTCCACCTGTATTGAGTGACCCCTGTTGATGGGAATAGTTCGCTCACCTGACCTGAAGGGTCAGTGTGAGCTTTTGTCATCACTTGGCATCCACCGTCTGTGTGTCGTCCATCTGTTATCCGTCCATTAAACTTTTCACATTTTCATCTTCTCCTCTTAAACCACTGAAGCAAATTCAACCAAACATGGCCGCCAGCGCAGAACTTAGGTTTAACATTGGAGCCTATGGGAAAAATCACATTTTCATTTTCTCCTCTGAAAAAGCTGAAGCAAATTCAACCAAACTATACAAGAATGTTGTACTAAAGGTCCTTTACAAAGACTACTCATTTTCTACCGATCCAATAAAAAACATGGCCGCCAGCATGGAACATAGTTTAACATTGGACCCCATGGGAAAATCACAATTTCATCTTCTCCTCTGAAACTGCTGAGGCAAATTCAATCTTTACAAGAATGATGTACTACAGATTCTTCACTAAGATTGCTCATTTTGTTCTGATCCGATAAAAAACATGGCTGCCAGCATGGAACATAGAATAACATTGGACCCTATTGGAAAATCACATTTTCATCATTTTCTCTGAAACGGCTAAAGCAAATTCAACCAAACTTTACAGGAATGATGAACTAAAGGTCCTTAGTTTCTTTTTGTTCTGATTCGATAAAAACATGGCTGCCAGCACGGAACATAGTATAACATTGAACCCTATGGGAAAATCACTTTTTCATCATATCCTCTGAAACTGCTGTTTGTAGCAAATTTAATCCAATTTTATAGGACTAATGTACTAAAGGTCCTAAACAAAGATCGCTCATTTTGTTCTTATTTGACAAAAACAAGCGGCTAGCACAGAACATACGATTTACATTTGACTTTATGGGAAAGATCACATTTTCATCATCTTCTCAGAAACTGTTGAAGCAAATTGTATTGGAATGATGAATAGAAGGTCCTTTGCAATAATAGGACATAAAACACAGGTGCTAATAGAGAACATAGCTACACAATAGACCTCCATTGGTAAAAAATCATTTTTGGTCATGCATGGCAGAGAAGAATTTTGTCAGGTGAGCGATACAGGCTCAGTCTCTGAGCCTCCAGTTTAAAATTTTATATTGCATTAAACTGATGCTATTTGACCTTTTTGTAGGTTTTTTTGATGTTCAAATCTTAGAAGTTTGACTTTATTTACAAATTTGATTTAATAGTTTTTACTGTGCACGTATTTCATGTTTAACTTCTGCAAAACTGTTGACATATTTTTTTATACATTTAAAAATTGTTCATTAATTTTTATGGGAATCAAAAGAACTTCTTGTAAAGAAATTATTGAATTTAGCTTGGGTACACCAGATAGCAGGTTATTTTTTTAGAGTTCGAAATTTGTACAGATTTTAATGAAAAGCGAATGTTCAAAAATTTAAGCATTTCATAGTTTTGTGAAGTATGGGTATTTTCTTCCAATGATATGATAGAAGAGATGAACAAAATAATTAGACTTGTATTTTTATCAACATTTATTTTAATTTATTTATTTGGCAAGCAATCATTTCATATATTATTCACATGTAATAGGTGACAAATTTATGATCATTAAGTGATTTTTTATTTAATATGGTTAATAATTATGATGCAAGAACTAAGGAATTATCAAAGGAATATTTTAATTTGTTATTTGGATTTAAAATGAAACCAGGCTTGGTGAAGTTTGATCATCTATTAAATTTTTTGAGGAATTTGTTTCAAAGTTTTTTCTAGTTAACTGACAAAGAATAGAACCATTGCTTAAATAACCTGCTATATGATATAAGATAACATAGTGTTAACCAACTAATTTTTGCACAGCTTCTTTTCTGTGATTATTACTTCAGAGGACTTTTATGGCAATTTATTTTATAATAGTTCTTACTTTTGTTAATAAATAACACACAAACATAAGGAAGTGACTATTCCATTTTGAGATGCTATCTTTGTTTCAAAGTGAGCAAAAATAAATCACCGGCAATTCTTAGTTGGTTTACAGTTATTGTTACATTATGTGACAAGTGATAGATCTGTATTGTATGACATAATAAAAGTATTGTTTCCATTGTGCAATAAACATTTATTTAATTATCCTGTATTTCTCTTTATGCCAGTATTCTAAATTGCTAAATTCTCATCAAATATTTATATGACTGCAAAGATTTTTGTGTTCGAATAATGGTATGGGGCTGTCGTCGTCGTTTTCGTTGTCTGTAGACACTTTTGTTTTTGGTCAGTAACATAAGTTCCAGTTGATCAATCCTCATGAAATTTTATCACAATGTTCTTTGGCAAAAAAGGAAAGCGTTGATCAGTTTTGGTCATTGGAGCTAAAAAGAGATAAATTGGGTGCTTTCATGTATATGATTGTAGAATCTTTATTTTTTATTGGATTGTTATGGTTTTTTTTCAGTGTGCTGTTTAGGAAATTTCCAATCTGGGGTATGCCCAACATATTTCATGTTACATATACCGTTTATGAGATATATGGACCCTAAAGGGATGAATTTCAAAAATTTTATTATTTTTATTTTAGTCCGATTTGGTGCAGTTTTTTTGCAATGGATTCCTTATGAAAAATTAATATAGCACTGCTACTTCAGATTTTTGATAATTTATTTCCTTTCGGAGATGTGAGGGGCCAAGATTGCAAATATGCAGATTACCATAAATTTTTTTGAGTATCTGATTTCAATGGGAATTTTTGCTTGAGATCCCTCTTCTCAGATTTCAGTAGAATGTCAATGGATTTTGTGTAGCTCTTACCTTTTAAAAGCTATAAGGGGTCAAAGGGGCCAAAATACTAATTTTTAGAAATATGTGAAATCTTTATTTTTCATTAGATTTTGATGGGATTTTTTCTATGGATTCCTCTTGTTGTAAGATTAAGTAGTTTGCCAACAGATTTTAGTATAGCTCTAACAATTTCTGAGCTATGAGGGGTCAAAGGGGCCAAATTTGCAATTTTTCTAAAAGTGTGAAAACATGTTTTTTTTTTCATTGGATTTAAAATGGATTTTTTTCTTTGGATTTCTTTTTAGGTAAGGTTTGAGTTTATGGTGATAGATTTTACGTTTCCCTTACCATTTCTGAGCTATAAGGGGTCAAACAGGGCCAAAATTGCAGTTGTTCAAATAAAGCTAAACTTTTTATTTTTCGTTATTTTTCTTTGAATGTCTCTTGATGCAAGCATTTAGTTGGTAGTCAACAGATTTGGCATAGCTTTTACTGTTTCCAATCAGTAAGAGTCTTATTTTATTGTCCAGCTAATCAATGTTTCAAGCTCCTTATTGTGGCTATCAAATTACTGTGTCAAGCTCTTTACTGTATCCACACACATTTTAAAATACACTTGTTCAAATTTCAGTGGTCGACATGCTGCACTCAGTCTAGTCCTTTATTGTTAAAAGTCAGGGAAGGTGAGCAAAACTGGTTAAAAAATGCGGTAAAGAAATTACTATTGATGAGCAAAAAATTGAATAAAAATTGTGAAGGTGTTGAAAAAAGGGGGGATAAGATCTGTGATATTTTGGGGGGATAAGATCTGTGATCTTGAGGGGGGATAAGATCTGTGATATTTTGTCTCACTAGTGACAAAAGTCAGTGAAACAAGTAGTTGAAACCAAGTGATATTTGGTCCATTGATAGCTTATATTAAAACTCTATCTGGCAGATACAAAATTATGTCACCTTGGTCCAATACCTAGGCTAAATTTTTGTGATATAGGTCTGTTTCTCAACAACTACACGTGAAAGATCAATAATATTTGGTATACAAGTTGAATATTGGTTTGTACATGAAGTCTGCCCTATATGGCTTTTGACCTTGACCTCAAGTACATTGTCTAGTGACCTCGTTAGAATTACTAGTTTTACTGGTAAGACAAGATTCTCAACAGGGACTATATATACGAATGTATAGTCCCTGTTCTCAATAAGTATGTTTAACATGAGTTTAGGTCAATGATATTAAAATGCAGTTTGGTCTTGATTAGAATATGACAGCCTACCATATAGTTTTTATACGACCGCAAAAATTTTTGCGGTCGTATAATGGTATGGTGCTGTCGGCGTCGTCGTCGTCGTCGTCGTCGATGTCGTTGTCTGTAGACACTTTTGTTTTTGGTCAATAACTTTAGTTTCAGTTGACCAATCCTTATGAAATTTTAACACAATGTTCCTTGGCACAAAAGGAAGGCTTGACTTAGTTTTGGGCATTGTGGCCCCGCCCGTTTTGAAAAAAGGGGCCAAAAAGGGTTAAATTTGATGTTTTAACATATTTGACTGTATAACCTTTATTATTTATCGGATTTCGATGGGGTTTCTTTCAGTGTCTTCCTGAAGAAATTTCCTATCAGTAGTATGCAACGGATTTCAGGTGGCATGTACCATTCACGAGATAAGTGGGGCCCAAAAGGGGCCAATTTCAAAAATTTAATTTTTTTATTCTTAGTCCGATTTTGATGCAGTTTTTTTGCAGTGGATTCCTTATGAAAAATTAACAGAGCGCTGCACCATTAGATTTTTGATAACTTGTTCCTTTTCCAACCTATGAGGGTCCCAACGGGGCAAAAATTGCAAACATGCGGATTACCTAAAATTTTTATTTTTCATCCAATTTCAATGGGATTTTTTTCTTTAGATTCCTTCATTGTAGTCTTTAAGTAGTATGATGACAGATTTTACATCAGATTTTGATGGGATTTTTTTCTTTGGATTCCTCTCAATGTAAGCTTTCAGCAGTATGTCAACAGATTTGATGTAGCTCTTACCGTTTCCGAGCTATAAGGGGTCAAAGGGGTCAAAATTGCAATTATTAGAATTATGTGAAGTCTTTATTTTTCATAAGTTTTTGATGGGATTTTTATCTTTGGATTGTTCTCATTTTAAGCTTTCAGTGATATGGCAGTATATTTTGCATTGCTCTTTGGTTCCAAGCTATAATGGGTCAAAGGGACCAAATTGCAATACTTCAAAATATGTGAAATATTTATTTTTCATTTGATTTCAACCTGAGTTTTTTCTTTGGATTTCTCTTGATGGTAGTCAACAGAATTTCTTAGCTCTTACAATATCCTAGTAATAAGGGATTAAAAGAGCTAATTTTTATTTTCACTAGTTTGTATGAAAAAGAAAGGAAATGGGGTAAATGTCAAAGGGACAACATCCCATATCAAGGTTAAAACGACCCAAAACAAAGCATCTAGGGGTCACCGTACGGTCTTCAACTGTGTCCAGTTAATTTATGTGACAAGGTCCTTATTGTGTCCAGGAAATTACTGTGTCCACATTAATTTTAGTTTACACTTGTTCAAATTTTAGTGGTCGACATGCTGCGGTCGTATCATGCTGCGCTCCGCGTAGCCCTTTATTAGCCCCTGGCATAAAAGGCCATGGGATCTTTTGCCATCACTATTCACTATGCGTCTGTCGTACGTCTGTCCGACAACAATTTCAAAAATCTTCTCCTCTGTAACCACTGGGCCAAATGTAAGCAAACTTGGTCTGAATCATCACCAGAGTATGGCTTCTCAAAATTGTGTTCGATTAGGCGGTAGGTCAAACAACATGGCTGCCGTTGCTAAAAATAGAACATAGGGGCAAATTGCAGTTTGTGGCCAATAACTCGAAAACCGTTACAGATATCAAAAATATGACAGAGGATTAAAATGACCAGCATGATGAGATCTACCTACTGTGCAATTTTGAAGAAAATCTGAAAACCCATCTCGGAGAAATAGCCCTTTTTTTTCGTAAAATTTTCAACAGTTGTGCATTTTTTATTTTTTATTTCAAAAGTGTAACAGACAGAGGTCAAGTATAATGCAGACATGTTCAGCATATCAAGTTCTACCCACCCTGAAATTTTGAAGAAAATCCAAAAACCCTTGTAGGAGTTTTTGCCCTTTTTACACAGAATTTTCAAAATTTTCATATTTTTCGCCTCATTTCCAAAACTATAGAAGACGAAGGTTCAGTATAAATTGATAAGATGTTTGTCATGCTGTGGCGACTTCAAAACTGGTGTTGAAAATTGTTTGTTGACCGCCATTATCAAAATGGCCGCCAAAAAGGCGGGAAAATTCAACATTATCCGATTTCAATGAAATTTGGTTTCCAAAAAAGTATTGATGTTGCAACTTCAAAACTGGTCTGAAATGGGTCGACATGAATAAAACATACATTCAAACCATTTTAAAGATCCTTTCTGAAACCACTTGTACAATTAGAACACAATGGTACTTTGGTACCTTCAGATATCCAGGAGGACCGCATCTCATCCAATATTGCTGTCAGCATTGAGTTTATGTTGGATTTAGGTCTCGGAAAACACTAATCCAATAATAAAAGTCCTCTGTGGCCCCATCAAATTTGCGTTTTGCATGTCTTCATCCAGTCCGAGGTGGCCTCCACCAGGGAACATAGTTTAGCATTGGACCTGCTTACTGGAAGTGCCTTTTATCTATGTAAGCCATGGTCCAGGTGAGCGATACAGGCTCTTGAGAGCCTCCTGTTGACCATTGACCTCGATTTTGTGTTCTGCAAAGTTTGACAGTAGTATCAGCTTAAGATATTTCCTCAAAATATTTTATAAAATTTTTGAATTTGGATCATGGATTGCTTACATTAAATCTTATCCTGCTGACACAAATTGGTGTAAGCTTGACCAATATTTCATGGCCTAATTCCAAGTTAATTTTTGTGATTAGGTCTGATTCTCAGCAACTGCATGTGGTAAGTCAGTGATATATAGTATGAAGCTTGTTCTTAGTTAGTACATGACATGGTGTCGTATTGCTTTTGACGTCGAACTTAATTTCATGGTCCATTACCCAGGTTAAGTTTTCGAGATTTGATCTGATTCTCAATAACAACGAGTGGTAAAGTCAATGATATCTGGTATAAAGGTTGGTCTTGGTTACAACATGACAGTCTGCCATATATTTGGTACTGACCCGAAACCAGTTTTATTTGGAGACTTGCAATATCTAAATTTTAAAAACTTTTTTTAAAAACCTAAGTAGTTAACTCCCTCTCGCAAAGCTCTGTCCTTAGCTGATTTTGGCTTTACTATTTAGATCATTTTGGTTATTTGTTCTCTTTCAGCTTCTACACATATTTCTAATTTATGGGTTTCTAAATGTTATGATTTGATCTGCACTGAAGAGACATAATTTGTCAAAATGCGCATATGCAGTAGCTAAATAATAGTTACTTCGGTATTTTGTTATTTATTACCACTGGGACGATGACTCTGCTTGTGAACTGTTACGGTCCTCGAGAGTATTCACCAACCAAGTAGTGAGTACTTCGGTGCTGCCCCGAAACCAGTTTTATTTGGAAACTTGCAATATCTAAATTTTACAAACTTTTGTAAAAAAACTAAGGAGTATCTCCCTCTCGCATAGCTCTGTCCTTAGCTGATTTTGGATTAACTATTTAGATCATCTTCGTAATTTGTTCTCTATCAGCTTTTGCACATATTTCGGTTTGTGGATTTCCAAATGTTTTGATTTGATCTGCACTGAAGAGAAATAAGTTGTCGAAATAAGCATATGCCGAAAACTAAATTGTCAGCAGCTTCGTTAACTTTTATTTATTACCTCTGGGTCGATGCCTGTGCTGATGGACTGAAAGACCCCAAGAGTATTCACCAACCCAATAGCAAGTACTTCGATGCTGCCCCGAAGCCAGTTTTATTTGGAAACTTGCAATATCTAAAGTTTACAAACTTTTGTAAAAAACTAAGGAGTATCTCCCTCTCGTATAACTCTGTTCTTAGCTGATTTTTGCTTTACTATTCAGATAATTTTGGTAATTTGTTCTCTTTCAGCTTTTACACATATTTCGAATTTATGGATTTCCACATGTTATGATTTGATCTGTACTGAAGAGACATAAGGTGTCAAAATGCGCATATGCAGTAGCTAAATCAACAAATACTTCTTTATTTTGTTATTCATTACCACAGGGCCGATGCCTCTGCTGTTAGTCCCCGAGGTTATTCACCAATCCAGTAGCCAGTACTTTGGTGCTGTCCCGAAAACGGTTTTATTTGGAAACTTGCAGTATCTAAATTTTAAAAACTTTTTGTTAAAAACTAAAGAGTATCTCCCCTCGCATAGCTCTGTCCTTAGCTGATTTTGGCTTTACTATTTAGATCATTTTTGTAATTTGTTCTTTATCTGGTTTTACACATATTTCGTTTTGTGGATTTCTTAATGTTTTGATTTGATCTGCACTGAAGAGACATAAGTTGTCAAAATGTGTATATGCAGGAACGAAACTAACAGTATCTTCGGTATTTTGATATTTATTAGTGCGAGTTGTACTTTTTTACCACGTCGGACAACAAAGTGTTAAAATTACAAAATACAATAAACTAAAGGAATTATCGCCTCTTAAGTGTTATACCAGGACAAACTAAAAGATGAAACTAATCGTAAATAATATACGTAGCACTTTATACCTATGGATTTGTAAATACTCACCTAATAGTTTTTCTACATACTAGTATTTATTTTTACTTTGACGTTACCTGTAAGTATATAAAGTAAATGAGAACCGAACCGTCAATCCAAAAAGAATATTCCAAGGACAACAGCAACATCGGAAACAACGAAGAAACAGAGACACAACATGAGTACGGCACAGGAAAGAAAAATGAAGACACACGTGCACACCGTCACACAAAGATGAACAACACGGATCCAATAAAAAAAAACCATGGATGAGATCAGGTGCACCGGTAGAGTAAGCATCCCCTGCCTCTTAAAAGACACTCGTTAGACACTTATAAGGCACTCCTGCCTCTTATAAGACATCTCCTACTTCTGATATGACACGTGTAAGGTTATTTTAATCTATCAACCTTTGATTTGTTTGTTTTTTTTAAATGCGCTGAAAAAAATTGTCAAAATACTAGCAGTAAACTAAATACAAATTTACTATTGTTACTACAGTTTAAAAATGCATAAAGCAATCTTACTTCTTATGCTGGTAATGTTCAGGTAACGATGACTTGAAAATTGTTTATTTGTCTCATTATTTATACTCGATGCACTTCAAAATGTAGAGGAATTGCTATATAATCCTGAGGGAAATCGTTTGAATCAGACGCATTAGTTTTCTGATGGACGAACATTCCCTAGGCTACGCAAAACGTCAAAATTTGTAGTGTTGTAGCAATGAACCATGATACTCAATTCTTTTCAAAATTAATTTTCTAAATCTGTTGATATTATACGTGCTGAAAGGATATTTATACTCATAATACCCATTTGTAGAACTTAAATTTTTATCATAGTTGCAAATCAGTTGCAATTTTTCGTGATCAGTGACAAGGATTTTTGACATTACGTGTAAGCAAATAAGATTACTGGTTTCTCACAGAATAGCGCGAAATTAATTCTGATGAATTGATCATTCAGTGACGTTGTATCATTAACGGTTATTACATGCCACATCAAAAGCTGTCAGCTTCTCAATAAATTTTTAGCGTTGAAGGAAATGATAAAAATTGCATAGGATGTCCAGCTTACTCCTTAATTAAAAAATGGATTATGTTGTTTGAAAATCCAGTATAGAAAATGACAAAACAAATTATCAAACTTTAAACAAAGGCCCAAAACTGATGAAAATTCAAAATCTGGTCAAACATGACGCGATGGGATAGGTATTGCACTCCTAAAATCAAAATTCAACGACTTCCTGCATATTTTATTTACAAATCTGTCTGTAATCTGTATGGTGTGAACTCAAGAGGTATTAATGTGCATGTGAACTCCAAAAATATCGTACAAGATGTCATCAGCCTGCAACAAATAAAGATATGTTAGACATATTATTCAATAATACAAAACACCCACAAACACCCCTGGTAAACCGATCTTCCATATAGTCTGATTTGGAGAAATAAGGATACACTATCATACTTTCAAATTTTGGTATTTTCCAAATGTTATTTTTTCCAGATATTTATAGAGCTAATCTGGCATGATATTTTCTCGCAATTGACACTATTAGTGTCATGTGGTTGTTTTTATGTTGTGTTAGTTTTCTGAGGGGTCTTTTCTGATAGTCCTTTTGTCGACCAACGGAGTACAGAGATTGTAAGAACTTTGCAAGGTTGACGATCTCACATCCATGGAGGTAAATTAACACGGGTGTGGCGTTGTTTGACATATAGCAATGAATTCCACTCAAAACGATTCTAGACGCCGTCTTGAACTTACTGTTAGGTATGGGAAAAGCTCGCTGTTCCATATTACTTGTCTTGCCATGTATTTTAAAGAAACGATGAAGAGATATGGAGTAAATGCACATGATACAAAGTCTCCACAAATACATCGTAAAACAAGCAATGAAACATTGTTGGTTAATCAAGTATATAGTGTTATTTCATTGATTTGATGGAGAATTTTTAAGCAATGTTAATTTCCAGAAAAGAATGATTTAAAGATAATTTCGTCACATTTCAACATCCAATGTATTCGCTAGATAAGTAACTGACATAAATACCTTCTTTGTTTATTTTCCAGTCATAGTAGTAGCAGTATTCATAGTTGTCATACCGAAAAGCATTGGGAATAACGCAAGTACTGAAAATAGAAAAAAAATATCACATATTGATTGAACAAATAATAATATTAGTAGTATAGAAACTGAAGTTTCATAATTCATCATTGTTATCTAGCCAGGTTTCGTAAAACTTATAGAAAAATAGACTAAAAAATATAAAATAATAAATATATATAAATTAAACAATATAAAATAATAAATATATATAAATTAAACAATATAAAATAATAAGACGATAGTATAGGGAAACCAGAAATCACCATGATGCAATCAAACACATAAAAGACGAGAAATTACAATGCTTTTTTTCTTAGAGAAAAAAAAATTAAAAAACGAAATCCTCGTCAACTCCCCACATTACTAACCAAAACAGATAAAATGGGATAAAGACTGACTGAGATAATGTACTGATTTATCCTGTCCTTATGTTGACAAACATATCCTTATGCTGTTTAACGATTGTTTTAGCCTTTTTTACAGGATCTATTGTACGGTTTATTTTTACGAAAAAAATATACTTTGACTAAATAATTAAATACCGAAACAACTGTATATTTAACAACCCAAGGTTTGTTTAAGAATTATATCTCTTTGTCTGTTATATGAAATTGTGGTATTAATGTAAGCAAAGTGTAAAAACTGATCTAACACAAACTAAGGCACGGACCATTTGATTTTCGGGGGGGGGGGGGGT
>MJUU01054729.1:4148-18378 GCA_002080025.1 Modiolus philippinarum | reverse complement strand
AGAACTTACTTTAAATAAATCCAATAGCAGCAGTGATTATACTCCTTTTCTTGATCTTGATATATCAATAAATAAAGGAAAGTTAAACACTAAGGTTTATGATAAAAGGGATGATTTCTCCTTCCCTATAGTCAATTTTCCCCATCTATACGGCAATGTTCCGTTAGCCCCTTCTTACGGGGTCTACATTTCACAACTTGATCGATATGCACGAGTATGTAGTGATGTTTCTGACTTCAACGAGCGAAATCTTTGTCTCACTGAAAAACTCCTGCATCAAGAGTTTAGATATCATAAATTGATAAAAACATTCCCTTTATTTTATTATAGATACATTGACTTATTAAGAAAATTTGGTTCTACATGCAGGGCTCTTATACATCAGGGCGTTTCGCGTCCGGACTTCTGTGGCGATATCGTTTACGGAGCGCATAAATTCAAAAATTGTCCTTCAAAACTTATTAACCCGTTGAACAAACTTATTCATAAAGGATATAAATACAGCATTGTTGTTAAATCGTTACTTCTGGATTTTGTTGGCAAAATATTGATCATCTCCTAAATGCTTTACACCATAACTAAATTTAAACAATTTTTCATATTGGCAGTATTTTGGCATTGCACAATATCATGCTCTTCTTTCATAATTGGTGATGTTGATATACGAAATATATTTAGAAGTATTTCAATTGAAGTTTCATATGAAAAAATGCTTGATATCATAGTCAACGGAAATTATGTCATTAGCTAGTTGTCAGTAACTGCGAGCATTTGTCCGGACAGTACCTGCGTGTATTGTCTTCATGTTTTATGTACTTCATTGTAAGGGTACTCGTCTTGATAAGTTGGACTTTTTTCTAGCTAGATTTTTACTGTGAGTCTTTTTGTGTATTTATTTTTTAGCCATTCACTACACATAGGGGAGGGTTTGGATCCAAGAAAAAGAGTTTAAACCCACCGCAATTTTTGCGCCTGCCCCAAGTCAGGAATGTTGGTGATTGACTTGTCCGTGTCTTCTTATAAAATTTTACTTTCTTGATATTTGGGTTATTGGATGTGGTTTGTGTCCATTGATTTATCCACTTTTTTACCCTTTTGGGGCCATTTAGGGCTTGCTATATGGTGTGAGGTTCCTCACTGTGTTTAAGACCGTACGGTGACCCCTAGATGCTTTGTTTTGGGTCATTTAACCTGGATATGGGATGTTGTCTCCTTGACATTTACCCCATTTCCTTTCTTTTTAATATTCTTGTAGCAACATAGATAAAAAGTTTGACTGAAATAAATTTCTTTGCAGATAATATAAGGTTATAAATGCAAATAAATGTCAAAAATGTACAATCTGCAATTTTTGATCAACAAATCTACTGATTCAAAATTTTTAACAAAGGTTTAATTATACTTCAGGATTGTTTCAGTATAGATTTAGACTGGTAAATGTCAAGATTCTCTTCTCTCAGTGGCATATCAGACTATTTGAGTGATGTTGCAACTTTTTCAGTACGTACTCAGACTGGTCCAAAGAGGACGGAGCTCTTTCAGGATAAAATCAGACTAGTCCACAAAGAGTGAGACTGTTTCAGCAAATGTTGAGACTAGTCGAGAAAGGTTGAATATTTTACGAAAGGATATGGAGTAAATGAACATGAGACCATAACACATATGTTATCTCCAACTCCAATAATTTTAATGAACTGTATGGCCTGTATGAGACTGTTTCAGAATTTGGTCAAGACTTCTTTAGGAATTTTTAAAAATGTTAGACTAGTTGAGTTCTTTTCAGTTCAATAAAGAACAAAAAAGACCGTTTCAGACTTTTGGTACTTTGAAGTGAAAGACATGAATGCGTATTCAGTCTTCATTTGCTGCTTTGTGTTATGTAGTTGAACTTCCTAAATATAACAAAAAGATATTATACACAAATTTAATGTCATTCAATAAATCATCTTGTAACATCTTGTTTTATATTGTACTTGTGCTATAATTACATGGGTCCTCTTATGGTGGATATATTTTACAAACTTCTTTATTTCTTTCCCAGCAGTGCACCAGCTGCAGCCCCTCTTGCCACTGAAAATAAAAATACTGAAAATGACTATCTAGAACCTTTGATAGATGTAATCGCGACTAATATCAGAATTTCATATTGTTTTCTTTGTTATGCTGTTCCCCCTTACTGAAGCTACTTTCAGAAGAGATTTCAGAAGACCCCTTACCATGAAGCCAAATAATGCAAAGTACGTTTTCTCAATTTTGTTTTTTTTTTATTCAGTCTACTCACTTCGTCTACTAAATTCATCCAAACTTATTAATACATTCACCCAAGTCAGAGACAATCGATGTTAAAATATTTTATCGAAATTTTTCCCATTCCAGTTTGAGAAAATCGATGTAAAAATATTTAATCGAAATTTTCCATCCGAGTTTGAGACAATCATGTTTAAATATTTAATCGAAATTTTTCCATCCGATATTGAGACAATCGATGTTTAAATATTTAATCGAAAATTTTCCACCCGATTTTGAGACAATCTATAATATATGTTTAATCGATTTCTTTCCACCCAGGTTTAAGACAAACGATGTCAAAGTATTTGATCGAAATTTTTCCAACAAGGTGCGAGACAATCAATGTTAGAATATTTAATCGAAAATTTTCCACCTGCGTTTGAGACAATCAATGTTAAAATGTTTAATCGATTTTTTCGACACAGATTTGAGACAATCGATGTTAAAATATCTAATCGAATTTTTCACCTAAATTTGAGACAATCGATATAAATTTTTTAATCGAAATTTCGTTTTGTTCTTACTTATCTACTGAGCTTTTGCAAAAACAGAAGCCTTAAATAACACAAACACGAGTTGCACGATAGTGCAATGGAAGTAGGCATCCTTTCTATTTAACTCTCCTATTTTCTTACGCTGTTAAGACTTCTGTAATTGCAAATATAATCATGGCGAAAATTGATTATACATTTACTTTAAATGTTAATTATAAAGGACACTATTCTATTAATTATATTTCTTTTTGACAAAGTCTAGTTACCACTTTTTTCATGTCTACTTTTTCTTGATTTACATTGTGAGGGAGAAATCTACTCACAGAAAACTGCTATCTCATTGGCTATTTGGAAGTAAAGAAATACGTCAATCAATGTAATTTCTGTCATAACCAAATACCAAAGCAGCAAACAACAAGATTAGATACATCAAAGTACAGGGGCATGTCAATAGTAAGAATATCAGAAGTCACAAGACCAAAAAACGCTACACAACCACAAAACGCAAACACTACAAATACAATAATAAAAACTAATGCACTAACAGTGTGAACCCTCAGAAAGAGGGAGATCAGTTGTTCCGTAAGGGTAAGCATGTATTGCTCTGTATACAGCACTGTCAGTGGGTCAATCCAGGGTAAAGTCAGATTCGGGAATGTCAAATCATAAGCCATTTATACCATGGCGTACTCTTTAACATATAAAAACAAAACTCGCACAAGTGCTCGTTTGTTTGAATCTGTTAACTCTTCAAAGCTTTGGTTTAAATAATACTTAAAATATGCTGCTTAACGGAATAGAAATAAAACTAAATGAAAAGATAAGTATTTCTGGATAATTCATCACGATCTACCAACGTTTATTAAGTTGACGCAAATCCGGAATTCGTACATATCACCACTTTTAAATGAATGGATACGTAAATGCTTCTACTTAAAATGTAGCTGTTATGTTCATGGGTAAGATCTAAATATTCGATATTTCAGAAATAATTGAAAGACGCCATTGATATTTGGTGCTCAATAAAAGTGGTTTAACCGACCATTTCCTTGCCTGTCAAAACCATTGCGTTCGACATTTTTGTCAAGTGGTATACCTAATATAAATATATGGCTACAGTTAATTATTTCACTCACATAATTTCTATTAGGAGAATTATGGATGAAATACCATTTTACGCTGTAAGTTGGTCTGTGACGTTACAAAAACTGATGAAATCTATCTATGACGTTATCGAAAGTACTGTCAATTGTTTAAGACGTTACCCACGAGTATATACTATTTTTACCACATGTTTGGAAACAAAGCGATTAAATACTGCCATATTGGAATCAAATGTTTATAACTCTTTAATATTTTTTCGACATGATATTACAATTATCATCAAACTAGATGTTTATTGTAGTAATCTGATGTTTACAAATATTCAATAGATTCGTATCATTCATTATAATAATCTCGTGTGCTATAAGCATATCTGTTTTATTACATTAGGATTAAACACCGTTTGAAAGGAATTTATTTGAGTATAAACGGGACCAAATCACTCACAAGCATATCATAATAAGTCCGGACTTTTATGATATCTTATACATTTATTTCTGATCCCGTTTATACTCAAACATTCCTTTCAAACGGTGTTTAAAATCCCTATAATTATTTTAATTTGGTGATCTATGCAATACCAACCACACGCTTTTATTCTGTTTTTTGTCTTCGTGTATGAATTTAAAAGTTGAACTTAAATGTAGTTGGGTCAGTGTTTTAGAAATTGATACCGGAAGTCAATATAGCCAATCATGTCAGCATATTTCCTAATATGCAGATTGTCTAAGAATTGTTAATCAGTAAAAGCTAGAAACTTAAAAAGATGTTTTAAAGTATACGTTTATACCGACCTGAGGCGTGATTAAACAACAAGAGGCTCTCAAGAGCCTGTATCGCTCACCTGGACCATGGCTGACATAGATAAAAGGCATTTCCAATAGGAAAAACAAACCATAAAATTTAGTAGAATACTTTTTTTTCTTAAATTACAGTATTATTGTTTTGTTTCCATGGCAATACAAAGATCCACCATCCATTACAATCCATAATAGAACACTATTCAAAAAAAATTTGGGGGGTTGCCCTTATAATCAAGGTAATACATATTGCTGAAATTAAAACATTCAGACCACAATTCAAATAAAAATTCAAAAACTTGGGCAGAGGTTCCCCTAAAAATCAATAAGGCCAATGTAAAAACTATGTTCCAGATGGTGGCCACCTTGGATGAGGTACAGACCTGCCAGATACATTTTTTGGATGGGACCACCTAAGCACCATTGTGGGTCAATTGTGGCTTAGTTCGGTTCTAATTGGACTAGTAGTTTCTGAGAAGAGGATCTTTGAATGTATATTCCATGGGGTCCAATGTTAAAACTATGTTCCCGCTGGCGGCCATCTTTGATGAGGTATGGACCTGCCAGATATCTTTTTTGGAAGGGACCATGTAAGGGCCATTGTGACTAAGTTTGGTTATAATTGGACTGGTAGTTTCTGAGAAGAAGATCTTTAAATGCCTTTTCCATAGGGTCCAATGTAAAAACTATGTTCCCCGCTGGCGGCCATCTTGAATTAGTTACGGACATGCTGGATACCTTTTTTAGAAGGGACCATCTAAGGACCATTGTGACTAAATTTGGTTATAATTGGACTGGTAGTTTCTGAGAAGAAGATCTTTGAATGTCTTTCCCATAGGGTCCAATGTTAAAACTATGTTCCCCGCTGGCGGCCATCTTGGATGAGGTACTGACCTGCCGGATACCTTTTTTGGAAGGGACTATCTAAGGACCATTGTGACTAAGTTTGTGTATGATTGGACCAGTAGTTTCTGAGAAGATCTTTGAATGTCTTTCCTATAGGGTCAAATGTTAAAACTATGTTCCCCGATGGCGGCCATCTTGGATTAGGTACGGACCTGCCGGATACATGTTTTAAAGGGGACCACCAAAGGACTATTGTGACCAAGTTTGGTTCCAATTGGCCCAGTGGTTTCAGAGGAGAAGATCTTTGAATGAACAGTTTACAACAGACGGACGAACAGACGACGGACGGCCGACGGACGCCAAGTGATGGCAAAAGCTCACCCTGGCATAGCCAGGTAAGCTAAAAATATACCTGTTGAAAATAACAGATTTTTTTTGGTTGCTATGACAAGAAAATACTAACAAAAATTATCTTTTAATGTTATAATTAATGAAATAATTTATGAGATTGAGTACAAGTATTTGATTAAACAAAGAAAACACAAATATATTTTGAAAAGCCGATTGTGTTTTGGAACTTGCAATATCTAAATTTGTAAATTATGTTGAAAAGCTCTGTCCTTAGCTTCTATTGGTTTTCTATTTAGATCATATTCGGTTATATGTTCTTTATCAGTTTTTTAAAAGACTTTTGAGTTTATGGTCTTCCAACTGTTTAGATTTTATCTGCACTAAAGAGACATACGTTGTCGAAATGGTCATATACAGAAACTAAATTTACAGCAAGTTCGGTATTTAGTTATTTGAACTTCGATAGTTAGATAAACAAAAAAATTAGAAAGACCCAAGTGTTAATAGACTGTAACGTTTGGTTTATTTACACACAGATCAATTTCTTTTTAGCAGATGTAACTTCTTCTTATCCAAAAGTATGTGAAAAAGAAAAACAGAACGAAACACTAATAATATATTACGCCGAATCTTTAGATACTGTAAGTTCTATTTCTATATATCCAAGATCTTGAGCTGATCACTTTTAATCAGGGGCGGATTAAGATTTTTTGCTAAGAGGGGCCCGACCCATAATTTTTTCATAAGGAGGGGCTGGAACCAAATTTTCCACGAAAAAAAACTTTAAATTTTGAATATATTCCAACCTAAGGGGGGTCGGGCCACCCTGCCCCTTCCCCCCATATCTGCCATTGCAGAATCATGCTATACATGAAAAATTTCTTGTAACTAAAAATCCTATTTTTAACATTGTCTAGTCAGAAGGAATAAAAATAATAAATGCATTTCAAGATTTTGAAACTACAATAATCCGAAATTGTATTCAATTTAAATTCCTAGCTTCCGATTTCAACAATTGATGTCTCCTCAATGCAGATAAAAATCAAACATTTGGAAGACATATGGAGGAACTGACAGAATACAAATAAGCTAAAGGATCTGAAGGAACACTAATATCAGCTTTGGGCAGAGGTGTTCAAGAGGAAAATACTAATTTTTTTCAAATAAAATGAATTGTCTTTAGAAATAATCAAGTTTTCTGGCAAGCATCGAACTAAAGTACGACTCACTAACCTCCTTTGTCAAAATGTTTATTTATTTAAGCCTGATATGCTTATATACTGATGTTCTCTTTTCATAAGTTGTCGAAATGCGCATATGCAGAATCAAAATTCACAGTGACTTCGGTATTTAGTTATTCATTGACATTAAGTAACACTTAAGAAATAGGCAACCTTTTCAGATTTAATATTAAGAAACGTGAGTAGTTTTTCCTGACCACTTGTATGGTTTGTGGAAAATAATAAGAATATTGTGCAATATTAAAAAAAAATATGCATTTGATTTTTTCTCCGGGCTTTGACGATGGTTATCATTGTTATTTTTTCATTTTGGAAATAAATATGTAAATCTATATAAAAGATTACATTTTATTAACAGCTTATATGAATGAGTCTCACCTCAATGATCTACTGAAGAAGAGACAACAAGTTACATGCTACTGATTTTAAAATTTTTTTTATAACTCCCTTTGCATTGAGTTCAACATCAGGTTAACAGGTAATTTGAAATAAGGGTACTTTTGCTTAGTGGGCCATAAATTATACCCCCCCCCCAAAAAAAAAAATACCATTGGAGTAAATGTCCGGCTAAATTGAATTGGCTAATCATGGTATGGGAAGTTCTTTTAAACTCGCATACTAAATTACATGTGGCAGGGATTAGACGTGCCTAAGAAAACTGTTACGAAAAGTTTCTACAATTGATAGGTATGTCCAAAAATTAACTTAGTCGTTTAACAGGAAGAAGAATTCGGCAAATATGAATTCACTGTGAAAATGTTCAGGTATGTCCAAAAATGTGTGGTTGTCTCATGTCCTTGTTGTGTCGTTGTTTTGTCTGCGTTCTTGTGTCTGCCATGTCTGTGGACTTTGATTTTTTTTGTAATTATTTCATCCCTTGTTCCTTCTGTCGTTGTCTAATCTGGAACACAAAACTTCAAGTGGCCGTGATTAGTAGTTCTTAAGAAAACTGTTACGGAAAGTTTCTACAATTGACGAAAGATGTCGAAAAATAAAAGCAGTCGGTAAATAGGATGTAGACATCTGGTAAACCATGATCGTTACTTGCAGTATGGGACATAGTTTCAAACTTACGTACAAAATTTCATGTAGTAATGATCAGAAGTTACTTAGAAAACTGTGAAGAAAAATTTCTACAATTGAAAGATACGTCTTCAAATTATGCAAGCCAGTAAACAATAGATAGATGTCCTGTAAACCTGAATTCGCTACTTGCATTATGGAACATTATTTGAAACATACATACAAAATTCCAAGTTGCAGTGATCAGTAGTTCCTGAGAAAATTGATACGAAAATTTTCTACAATTGACGAAAGAAGTAAGATCATGTAAGTCGTAAACAAGAAGCAGGTATCCGGTAATCCTGAAATTGCTACTTGCGTTATGGGACATACTTGCATACGAAGTTTAAAGTAAAAGTTGAAAGATTTTAGGAAAATTGTTCGCTATTATAGACAGACAGATGAACAGATATATACCTCTGAACTTTGTTCGTGGTGGTATAATGGAAAGCAAACATCCAAATAAACCAACTTGACCTTCATATATGGACAAAAACTGTTCCTCTCAGTTTAGAATTTAATATTGGCACAGTGTGTCAAAATTTTAAAGAGAATAGTCGCTTAATTCGGTTAGCAGAAGTCTTATGCGTGTAAGACTCTCGATATATAATAGTCAGTGATATCACATATAATCGTCAGGATTGTGCCAAAATAAAGTATACTATATGATCTCTGATGGCGGATTACCTCTATCATTTACATATTCAATTTGAAATCCGCCAATGAATAAACCAATTTTCCTCTAGTAACACCCAATTGAACTCATTAAAAACTCCAGTCAAGTTCTGATGCTATTGTATACCAATTACTATTACCTGATGGGGTTTTCCTAATAGCCAGGTGTTGACACATTTGTATACAAATTGTATTATGTGGATTTTGATTTTTTTATTATCAGACAAAAAACAGTAGATTCGAAGGAGTTGTTCCTCATGCTACTTATGGAACATTCGTATATTCTTCGCTGAATTGCAAATAATAATCTATTATGGACTCCTCCCGAGGGAACCGTTTTCCTATACTGTTGTCTGGTGTGTATAGTGCACGAGCCGATAGGCGAGGGCACTATTCGCAGCAGACAACACTATAGGAAAACCGTTCCCAAGGCAGAAGTCCGTCATTAATTTAGTACATAACAATAAGAAAACAAACTGAAAATTACGTTTGGCATAGTCCCATCGTCAACTATCCACTGTCAAGGTAAACAAATAACTGTTCAAATAAAGTGATGTCAATTTATCCAATGAAATTGTTGGATTTTTATCTGTTATGTTCTGAAATATGTTAATGATCCAAGAAATCCGTCATGATGCTCATATTTGATTGGATGTTGATCATGAGGAATTGTCATTTCTGTGTATGATTCTACATTTCACTTTGTTTCACTACCATATTATAAAATTAGAAATTTTGCTTTTCGTTGATTTACCATAACAGCATTTCCGTGTTTGTATGTCAGAATGAGTGACTCGGGGTTTTGACTCGACAAGTCCGAGTTAAAATTTCAATATGCGTTGTTACTAACATTTATCTGTTTGATATAAAAAAAAGTACATTTTGTAACAATCAATTAAATCCTACAGAATACTTTAGAAAAATATCACGACAGGCATATGGCTATTGTCATTTAAACATGGTCTAGGCCTTTGTATTCGAATTTAACCCAGAGCGTTAGCAACCATAATTTGCTGTTCTTGCTAATGACGTCACAATCACCATTTGACATTTTCAAAAAAGATGCAAGTTCAAACTTCGATTCGAAAGCAAAACAATACATAATTACGTGTCTGAATGACATGGTTTAGTTGAAATTGATCTTTACCATTATTTCTTTCATAAACTAAGACGAAAAAAAAAAAAAAAACATTGTAAGTTAGCATCCCTTTTACTCTTATCCCAATACCATTTACACACGTGTGAAATTATTATAGGAATAAATGTCATTTTGCAGGAGTTAATCGGTGTGTTAACGGGACCGACTCACTCACAAACTGAATTTGTAAAGTTCGTGAGTGAAAGGCCGCGTTTACGCATCCATAAACTCCTCCAAATATAAATTATTTCTCATAATTCCAATCCTTTGAATTAAAAACAAAGTTGCCACTGAATTTGACGTCACTCAGATATACAGCACTATTTTACATCGGAGCGTAACTTTAAGAAATTGGTGATCATAACTTCTTTGTTGTTCATGACGTTGACAAATGAAATTGAAAATTGCAATAACGTTTTGAATTTTTTGAGTATTAAAACTAGTTGACGAATAACAGGAAAATTATATATCAATTTGTATTTCCTAAAGGGGTTTACTTTCATTCTCTCGTAATGAGAAATTGGTATACAATAGTATTCTCTTTGACTTTGATTGTTTGATCAAAAGACAGGAATTATAAAAGAATTGTTTTATGTGTTACTAGAGGAATACTGGTATGCTTATTGGGGAACTGCAATTACAATACGTTAATTATTCAGGGAATGTATGATCACACGATAACAATTACACACAATTACATTTCATGAATAGTCATTTGAATTCCGCTAATTTGATAGGTGAACATCGCTCACGTGGCACATCAATGTGAAGTTGCAATTCTCATGAAACACATTTGATCATATGACCACGTTGCGGATGAATGAGTAAGAAAAGAATCCCATTGTACATGATGTACGAACTTTTTAATAAATTTGTTTTATGATTTGGTTTTAAAATGTAATTATAAGAATTGAATGCATTATTTTGAAGTTTCATAGGGATTATGAAAGTGCTGACCGGGCGCACATTTTTAACATGAAGCGCTACCGCTCTTCATTAAAAAAGTGCTTCGGTCAACACTTTCATTACCAAATGAAACATCAAAATAATGCACTCAATTCTTAAGAAAAGCTGATCACAGGAAGACTTTTACAAGATAAGAAGTAATACAAGTACTTCTTTAAAAAGTTTTGTTGACCAAATGATTGAAACTATCAAAGTTTAAATATCCAAATCTGGAATAAATTAATCAAAAACAAAAGAAAAAAAACGTAAATACAGTATTTGAAGACTCACATAGTAAACACTTACCATTTTGATTATTTATGCCCATGAACAACATCGGGAAAAGAACACTTAATACTAGCAGTCCTATCAATAATCCTCCAAGTCCTGAAATAAATACAAATTTATTATAACATGCTTTAATAACTAACAGAGTAAATTTACAATAACGGAAATCATGTTTTATTGATACATCGGCAAAGGGATACCAACGTAAAATTTGGAAATCAAAAATCGAAAACCACAACATATAGAGAAAAGAAGGCAAACACAATGATAGATTTGGACGTGAATTTCACATAAATAAAGTACTAGCAGTGCGAAACTACACATAAACTGGGTGCATCATCGGGTGCTTAGAAATGTCATTGCATATTGATCTTTTTTAAAGTATAATTATGTTTCCTATATCCCCTTTATTTTGAGCGAACATTATGAATGGACGAGTACAAAGTTGATTACTAATATTATATAGATAGCGGTGAATGATCCAGTTTTCTCAGTGAAATAAATCTCATATTATCACCGGTGAAAATAAAGGATTTCTAGTCATTGGAGGAAGTGACGTCACAATATCTCGCCAATGTCGTTGTCTAGTGAACAACCGGTGCAATGAAATGAAAAAAAAAATCCGCATCTAAAATATCGGTTTTTAGAAGAAAATCTATGTAAGAAAAGGCATAACTAATCGAGAGTCATCAATGAAAATGTCACTCGTGTCGATCAACGCAGTGGATGAAACTCGTTGTGGAACAAGTTCCACAACTCGTTTAATCCGTCTGTATTGTTCGGTATTCGTGACATTTTTATTGATATTCAAGACAGTCAATTAGTTATGCTATGATTTTTTTAACATCACATAATGTTTGAAAAGGCAATGACCATTTTATATTATTTAACCTAATACAAACATACCACCACCAAATCCGAATCCACCTCTCCTTCTTCTTCCCCCGGTCCTCAAAAGTATTGTCGGCTGATTGTAAGAACGGCCAGATGAGAAGTGGTAAGGATAAGGCATTGGAACTATATGGCCTTTGCTTTGCCATGGCATGCTACCATGATGTGAGAAACCTGAATATGCCCATGGATTGTGTCCTGAATAGGATCCCAGGCTTGGATAGCTCCCACCAGAGTATAGTGCTGTGGTTCCGCATACTAGTCCAGCAAATAAAATAAGCACGGAATACATTCTTCTGAAAAATGGAAAGGATTTCATTTAAGCATTTATGAAGTAAAACACTATTAAAGAAATGTTATTAATGTTCTAATTGTTGAATGAAAAAATAAAAACGCAATAATGGAAAAAAAATTTCATAACAAACGTGTCCGATGTGTATTGTTTACACTTGTTACGGAGGCAAAAAAATATTTAGGAATTGTGCGTTTCAAATGAAATTCTAAAAGTTTGAAATAAAACGTATTATTAATCCATTTTCTCACTGTTTTGTACCGGAAAACATGCTTATGGCACAGTTTGCTTACGTAAAGAACATTCTTTCTGATATTACAATAAACCCAAAGGTGCAACAAGAACTAAAATGCCACAACTGTATCTCTGACAAAGGCCATAATAGCATCGTGAATAAATCAAAAACAATAATGGTGTTACGAAAGAGCTCGCAAAAAAAATGAAATGTTAAGAGACTTACATCAAGAAAACTAAATATATTTGCTTTTCTTTCGTTCATTTGATTATTGTTTCACTATATTTTTTTTTTATCAAATCAGTTTTTTTTTGTTTTTTGTTTTTTGCTTTTTTTTTTTGGGGGGGGGGTACAATGAGGTTTGAGTAAACACTGTGAAAGTACTCATTATTATTCGTGGTCAATCAATTTTCTTAGATTTTGTAATTGACTTAAACCATGAAATTTCAAAACCAAATATTTTTTCTTGAGTTACATTGGTGAAAGTCTGAATCCGTGAATAAAGAGACCCACAAACAAATCGTTTGTTGGACTACCATGCACCAAAATTGAAAACCACAAATAAAAGTACTTTCACAGTAAGGCCATAATAAAGAATATCCTAGATCATCATCCCTGCCAGCCCTGATTTTTTTCACCCGCCTCAAAAAAAATTATTATGATTTTTGGCCAATTTTGGTAATTTCTTTTAAAATGATAGCATTTTTCACAAATTCGATAAAAAAATATGAAATAGAATTCGCTCGACAGCCCAAATTTTTTAGAAAAAAATTGATGAGAATCTAGGAGTTATTTTATTATGGCCTAAATAATGTTGATATTTAGCAGCATACTTACTTGAGTGGTACCTGTAATACTATACACGAGGACAGGTAATTTGTTCGTCAAAAGCCATATATATGACCTCCTCAAAATTATTAACCAATAAGGTAGAGTCTTCGAATGTTCCTGTTTTGTCATTAAATTGTCAGTTTTCTGTTGGATTCTTGATAATGTTTTGCCCTTCCGAATTATGTTCTGAATGCAATTACACTATTTATAACACATATTTTTGTGACTTTAGGCAAGTGATGAAATGACTTTTTTGTGGTCCTATGGCAGCTACATGATTTCTTATACTGACTTAATATATTTGTTTACGAAATCAAAATATTATATGTTATTCGGGAATCTTCACAGGGGATACGGGTTCATATTCCCTGTCTGTGTTTTATATCCCCTGAGCCGTCAGGCGAAGGGGATATAGGGCACAGACAGGGAATATGAACCCGTATCCCCTGTGAAGCCCGAATAACTTTTATATTCTGCTGGAAGTGCTATAATTTTTCTATTAAAAGCGTTTAAAAATTGTGATTTTGTTACCACGGGGATACGGTCTCATATCCCCTGTCAAGGTAACCAATCAAATTGCGGGATTTACCTGGACATTTCACTTCAGCAGAATATTTCCTTTTAAGTTGTAGCCAACAGTATCTTAAGAAGAAACCATTGTTGTTTAGATTTTTTGAGTCTATCATATAGCTGAAATTGTTTAATATTGATGCTGTAGAAAATTTACGTCCATCCTTTCAAAATTGTG
>MJUU01054727.1:17382-39112 GCA_002080025.1 Modiolus philippinarum | reverse complement strand
TTACATACTCGAGCAAATCGAACAAGTTGAGATATGTAAACACCATATGATACAGCTAATGGAACATCGCCATCCAGAAATGGATAATTAACTATGGGAAAAGAAAAATCGTCCCTTTTATCATAAATTTTAGTATCTAATTTACCATTTGTTATATTAAAATTGATGTCTAAGAACGGACAATGATGATTATTAGAATTGGCTTTATTCAAAGTAAGTTCTTTAGGGTAGATGTCCTTATAATACGTATTGAAGTCGTCATTATTCAAAGTTAAAATATCATGTAAAATAAAATGTCCCAAGATTGGCTGAAAAGCATAAATGATGGAGACAAAACATTCTTTAGACCTGACAATGTGCTACATGTACTGTGGAGCAGTATTTTTAGAAAAAAATAGTGTTCTTATTTATCTAAGACCCTATTACTGGTGTGTTGTTACTCGATTAGGTTCTTTCGAAGTTTGAATGCATTTCAAATAATTAACAAACAACGTATGTCGAAAAATTACATTGTTGTGGGAAAAGAAAAACATTGTAAAGTGGAATGAAATTTTAATTTTCTTACACTTTTAAATTAAAATCGGGGTGAGTGAAAACAAATCGCTACAAACTTCACATTCATATCTTTTAGTTTCCGATGAAGCATTTTCGTATCCATGGAAATACTATAAATTCGTTGAAATGAAAACGAAGAATTGACTGCAAATGACAGGAGCAATGGACTGTATTTCTATCAAAATTACCTTTTATTCACTTTCAGTTTTAAAAGTACAATTTTGCAAATGGAAGTCAGCCTTCTTGAAAGTCAAAGTTTGAAATTTTGTACTGATGCAAAAGTAATTACTTAAATAAATTAAATCAAACTTAAAAAACCTTCTATGTATAATATGACATTTCCTTCTTCCATCGTAAGGATTCCTTTAAGCAATGATTAAAAATCGTGACTAGAAATAGCAAGTTAACACCAACAATTACAATATTGTCTGTAGTATATTTGAACTTTAATGAATTTTCTTTATATTGTAAGAAAAGATGTTTTGACAATCTTTTTCAATAGTTTGATTTGATTTCAGTTCTGCATGTTTACCGAAGTGAACTTACTTAAAAACCTGTTTTAGTATATGATGTCTTTAAAATCTGACAAAATAAAGAATTCCACAATGTTAAATTAACAAAGAAAGGATATGGAGTAAATGCACACCAGACAAAGGTTCTACAAATACATGATTGAAAGAAGCAATGGAACAACGCTTTTATTGCTGTTCGTCATTCTGAGGTCACCATGAGGCCTTCAATAATGAGCTATGCTCATATATTGTAAGTTTAAGACGGCCACTAGGAACGATTTGTCCGGAATTCATTGCTTAATATCGAGCAACGCTACATCAATATATCTTATCTTTTGTTCGTGATGCAGGGTTGTCAACAAAAATAAATAACTGGCAAAGTGTTCTTACAAATGCTTTTATCCGTTGCCCGACAAAAAGAACCCATAAAAGACAATTAAGACATAAAAATATTTTAAAAAGATATTGTATCCATATGAGTTGTTTTCCATTTTTTGAAATTATGGATTTCCTTTGTTCGGGTTCTAGTGCTGCTGATGAGGAATAAATTTCCGAAATGGCCATACGGATCATTAAAATTATTCCAGTTGGAGTCATGGTCTCATGTTCATTTACTCCATATCCTTTCGTAAAATATTCTAAAGAACAAGTACTCCATAAATGAACTATATAGAGCAAACATCAGATATAAGGATGACATCAGATTTTAGAGAACTGAAACGTCGAACATAAGCTTTACTGTTCAGACGGGGGAAAACACTATAGCATGAAGAGTCAATTATTCAATAACAAAACTTTCAGCAAAGAAAACATTTTGGGTGAAAATTTAAGTTTAAACAAAAGTTACACATTTAAAACATCATTGTAGAAACTACTACATAACTTCATAACTTATAAACGGAAAGTCGTGAAATTTTGGACATGTTCAAATTTGTCCGACACACCCACGTTCAACAACGCACGCCAGCGTGTTTGTTCATTTAGCTTGTAAAGAACGCCCAACTGATTTGCGTTTAAGTGTGACAGGGCCATAAATCAAATTATGACTCTTCTGTGATAATAAAAAAATATATTGTATAGCTACAATATCACAATAAATCTAGAGATACTATAAGTTACGTCAATATCAGTCAAGGAAGGAATCTTTGCACAACAGAAATACTCCTTAGTTTTAAATTATCAAACTTTGTAAGTACAGAGCATTTGCACAAGGGAGATGCTCCTTAGTTTTAGAATTATCAAAATTTATCAAATTTCAGTACTTCAAATATTGTTATATTTTTAAAATGTCTGTTTGCGGTCAATATCCAAGACAGATATATGAAATTTCAAAATTGCCGTGTTTAAATTGTAGAAAATGTTTTTCTAATGGCATAATTTAAAACATCGAGGATTATGTTCCGAATAGATTTTGCGGGACATTTCAGGCGAGTTTTTTTCAAGAGCTGAAAATATTTTATCACCTTGGTCAGGCGTTTGTTAAATTTGCTGGAAATAAGAGAAAACTTGGTGTAATTTAATTTTTACTATTTATAAGACTTCAGAAAGAAAATGTTATTCCAATCCTTCAAACTTGGAGGCGTGATCATAAAATAACATTTGACTCTCGTAACAAAACATTCTAGTACCACCGTCTTATATTTTCAGGTGAATTCAGGATTTGCTCAGTTATATATAGTAGGAAGTATGGTGGCTCAATGGATGTCAATCTGTGTCATGTCTAGCTAAAATCTTCCACGACGTGTAACGTTCTGGTTATTTGACCATTTAAGATATGCATCTATCATTCGATTTTTAAAGCTAACTTAGAGAAATCTTATACAACAGAGAAAACAAGACTTGCCGAACTTTTAAACATTAACAAGATGTGATAAATTCATAATTAACATGTTTAAGTATTAGAAAATGTTTCTCTAATGACATAATGTAAAACACCGATGATTATGTTGCGAATAGATTTGGCGGAAAATTTCACGTGAATTTTTCTCTCTCTAGAGATGAAAATATTTTTTATCACATCGGTCAGGCGCTGGTCAAATTTGGTAGAAATTAGAGAAAAAGATATCGCAAATGCTTAAAATCTTTATTTTGATGTCTGATTAACGATATTTGACTATATGAATAAAATGTTTGACAAAGATATCAAAACACATTACTATGCAAACATTTATGTATAAAATCTTTCATTGCATTCGAATTTTGAAAATGTAAACATTAAAAATCGTTTCAAAGATTTAAAGTTTTAGGTTATTGTTTCTAGTTTTGTCTCTTTTTATTGCCGTTTCAGGGAAACTACAAAACTAGTGGGGAAAACTGCAAATGTAAACGACTGAATTAGGCAAGTGAGAACTGAACCGTCAGTCCAAAACGAAAAATCCAAGGACAACGGCAACACCAGAAAAATGAAATAAAAACAAGAAAAAACAACAGCAACAAAAAAATAATAATAAAAAAACAATTAAAAAAAAGGTATCACACGAGCACGGCACAGAAATGAAAAATGACACGCACACACACAAAGGAACAACATGGACCTAATAAAAAACCATGGGTGAGATCAGGTGCACCGGTAAAGTAGACATATCCTGCTTCTTATAAGACACCTGCCGTGTTGAACATGTCAACTCCGGTAGTAAAGTCAAATCAGGTAGAGGAAAAACAAACATTAGTGACAAGGACCAAGATCTATATTGTCATCCATGGGAAACAGATACCCCAAAGCAGTCCACAAGATCGTGTTGTCGACCGTCAAACTTTTGCAGTAATGGCTTTAGGTTAGGGTAACATACCCCTGCTGAAGTAGCCTATTTGTAAGCAACCGAACTCTATCAAAGTAGTCACTGTATCGACCATAGGTCCTTGAGTAGCAAATGAGTTCGGAGATGTAAACTCCATATGCTGGTGCTTTTTGGACAGTTGTTACAAAGAAAAGGGAAGTTGACTATTGGAAAAGTGATGGAAAAGAGACGAAATATGATTATCAACTGAACTAATTTTTTTCTTCAAATTTAGTATTGTATTTATTTTATCATCGTGAATTTTGTTGATGAAAATTTAATCCGTAAAAACAGAAATAACCTAACTCAAAATTATTCTTAAATGATAAAATAGCTATGAAAACTCAGAACTTACACCGACAGACATTGAGTTTTTTAATTTCACGCGAAGAGGAAAATGTACTTTTCTATTATTTTATATTTGAAGAAACGATTCAATGTTTGTTTAAGAACACACAAGTTATGAAATAATGCATTTGTAAATTAAATCAAAATGTAAAAACAAATAAAGCCTTAAACCATTGACATCAATATCATTATGCAAAGTGGTCGTTATCTAAACTAGAAGAATCTGGTTCAGACTTTTATTATTGCTGATCGTACATTTTTTAAGGGGGTAGACCTGGGGAAGCCTAAAATTTTCCACTCGTTTAATTTTCTTAATATTTTCAGTATTAAAACTAGACATGTTCATGTTGACTTTCAGCAATTTTCAACAATTTTTACCGTTCTGTTTTATGTCTAGTGGTCATCAAAGATACCCTGTTTCCTCATGTTATTTGGTCAGTTCAGGACTTGATTGTGGTGCATAAAATTGGCTCTAATTAAGTTTGTATTTGATTTAAAATTATTTCCAATGCAAAATTCTGTAGTTTAGACATGTGTGAAAGTAAGCATGAAAATTGATAGTAAATTTAAATAGTTTGAACTGAAATACATGGGTGTTCTGAATAGTATAGGCTGAAACTTTTACTCTATTTTGATTACTATTAAACATTTCTTGTAAAAAATTCTGTCGTTTAATTTTCACGAAAAACTGAGAATAGAAAGAAAACTACTGTTTGTAAAATATATTAAAATTTTAGAAAATTATACCGTCCTATTTTTTCTTTATTTAGAATAAAGTGGGTAAAAATCGGTAAAATTGCTGAATCTGTGCTATAAATTACCTCCCTTGAAAGAAATCTGACTTTTACATATTTTCATTATCTTTTTGCAGCATTGCAAAAATGTAGAGTAAAATGCACTCATTATAAATAACTGGATGTTGGGTATTTGTTTTCATGACAAAATTAATATTTATTTTGCTGTGTGGAAAATTTTTTACAATTTTAAAATTTTGATAATACCTATTGTAATGATTCTGTTAGTTTGTGTAAGTATTAAAAAGGTGAAAAACAGAGTTATCTCCTCCTACCCCAGGTCTACCCCCTTATCAAATTCTATGATTCTTTTCAATATATTTATAACATTTTTATGAATACTAGTATAATGTAAGGTATGAAGTGTTTGGATGTTGTGAGAAATGCCACTATACGCGCATTCGAGTTATTATGGTGTGATTGAATTTTATTTTCGAAGATTTTGATATTGTAGTACACGTTGCTAACCACGTTTTCCGCAAAATTTTCAAGGGACATAAAAATAAAACTTGCTCGAGTTTTGGAGATGAGCAATTCTCATAACAAAACCTACTTTTATTTTATTAATTCGAAAAGCTCAAAATTTAGGAAATTTTCAAAGTGTTTACGAGGCGTTTCTCATTTCTGAAGAAGCTCATAGATTTTTAAATTCATGAGTTTTATAGTTCATTAATGTAAAGTTTCGGGACTATCTGCAATTTTGTTCACAACTGACTGGTTGGAAATTAAAAAAAATAACAAAACATCAAAGTTTCAAGAGACACAACTCCAGAACCCCTTTCACAACTGAACCTCAAATCGTAGTTGGCATGAGTTTTGTGGTAAGGAAGACGTATTCCAAGTTTGAAGACAGTATGTTATTTGGTTTACAAGTCATCAGTCGGAAACATTCGGGAAACTGACAGAGAATATCACATCATACCTTGCGGGGGTAATGAGAGATTTATTTCCTCCAAGACATATTCTACCATAGCTTCTAAAAGAGAAGAAAGTTATGACTATTTCCAAGAAAATTTAATACAAATCTTACCTGCCATAGCCACTCATTCATCTTATCTTACATAGAATAATTCCATTATGTCCATTAGTCGGACATATACAGACACCATCCCTTTTGAAGGCCATAACAATAAGATTTATTTGTTTTAAAGATAAAAAAGAATACAAGTGAACAATGATTAATTAAAAGAAAAATGCAAATATTTTCCTATTATGAAAACTAGATATAGAGACGACAGTGTTTTACCTGCAGACTAGGTTCCTTGTGCTAGCCAGCACTTTAGCGGCGATCACTCATTGACCCATCTTTCTAAATTACCGGTACACCTGATCTCACACATGGTTTTTATTGGGTACGTGTTGTTATCTGTATGTGTGTCTTCATTTTTCTTTTTTGTCCCGTACTCAAGTGGTGGCCTTGTTTCTTAGTGTTTTGATGTTGCCTTTGTCCATGGATTGTTCGTTCTTTTGACTGACTAACTTTACGTTTGGTCACATTCTTTTGTTTTTCAAGATAGTGGTCATAAATTTAGTAGTCTACCTGTATTGAGTTTTATTCATATGTTTATTAAACTATAGGGAAACGGGATAGAGAAAGGGGAGGTTTGCGTGCCCATAAACCGGTTTAACCCTACCGCTAGCTTTTGCTAGTGCCGGAACCAAGTCCGACTAACACGAGTTCCTATCATTATTTGTTTTTGTCTCTAGTTTATTATGTGTTTCTCTAGTGAGGTTCCTTTGTGGATTGTGGCATTTGATTGTAATTTTCTGCCTTTGTAGGTGTTTACTCTTATCTCGACTTTGTAAGGAATTATAATCGGACGTACTGAAAATATCACTTTGAGAAAGAAAATTTTTTTTATTCTTTTCCACCAAAATGTATTTTGGAAAAACTATAATTTGTTCTTGGTTAAACATTTTGAACCCTACTTGGGATGTCTTGACCTGTATACTTGTTTTTATAAACAAAAATAGCCTTTTTTTAGCGTTCGGTTTAGATGCCTTTGGTTCGGTTCTAATTTCTTTATTTTTTCTCATTCAGCATTCGCATACATTTTGGTTAATGGTCTCCAATTAATATGATTTGACCTGCTCTCAAGCGACTTGAGTTTTCAAAATGACAATCCTCAGTTTCAAACTTTAATACTCCTATCGCCTAAAGAAGAATTTACTATTATACTTTTGGCGATTAGTTTTCATTTATTTATCATATATGCAAATGGTGTACACATTTGACATTGGTTTTTTTTAAATTTGACTGACAACATTTTCTAGGTATTCCAGTAAATGGGACAATAATCAAGAAAACTCTGTCGCGAATATATCAACATTTGTGAGCTGGAGCTACTAGAAAAGAATGAAGTCAGAAATTGCTACAATATTAAATAACATTAAATGTAGCCAGTAGAAAGAATGCCATATAGAAGCAAATATTGGACCTATCAAAATTATTTTTGAATTCGTTATAACGAACAAATGGTTGAATTCGTCATACCAGACTTTCAATTCTTTATATCGAATTTTATTCGCAATGGCATTTTCTTTTTCGATATAACATTGTAAAATCTATTATGACGATTTCTTTAATTTGTTATAACAAAATCTAGAATTCGTTATAAGGTGAACAATATTGGAAAGTTGGAATATTGATAAATATTAATAGAACATTCTACATCATTTATTACGATTTCAAATTGTTATGTTGTAAATCTTTTCCATTTCAATTGTGTTTTGAAAATATAAACATTAAACATCGTTACAAATGTCGTTTTTGACTCTTTTCAATGCCGTTTTCCAGAAACATACAGCTGTTGGAGAAAAGCAAATGTAAATAAATGAAGGCGATGCTACATTCATCAAAATAGAATATATTGTCCATTTTTGCGAATGGAAATAGAAAATTCTGATGTAAATGTTTCAATTTTTGGTATTATTGGAAAGGTAATTGTTAGAATATAACTTGGAAATGACGTCCTGTGTTTAATGACATTTTCTACTCCCATAAGAAAGAAGTTCTTCAGCAATGATTAAAAATCGTGACTAGAATCAAGTTAAAGATCAACATCTTCAATATTTGACTTAAGTGTATTTGAACTAAAAAAGTGTTTTAGTTTGGAAGAAAAGTGATATTGAAAGTTAATTCATTTTTTTCAATGCATTAATTATAAATCTGAAGTTCTAATTTATTTATCAATGAAGCTGATTTTTGTCGTTACCTTTAGAACTTGTACTTTTACTCTTCTAATTTTGAAACAGCCCAATAGTCAGATTTGTTTGACATGAAAATTTTACCATGCGTTTTATAGAAATTAACTGTTTTTATCAAAATTCTAACCACTTAAAATACTGAGGTTTCATTTCGTGTATGGCACTTGGTAGATGTCCTTGGTACTGGATTTTGCCACCTATTTCGGTATTTTTGGTAATGAGTAATTCCTTATTGACTACTTTTGGATTACGGCTTTCCAAATTATTTGATTCTAATGCTGCTGATGAGAGGTTACTCCTTGAAACACGTGTACAGCATAACGAAATTTACTGTTTGTTATGCAATTTGAGTATTTTTGTATTTTAATTCTTTTTTTTCCAACTGTTTTGATTTTATCTGCACTCAAAGACTAGAACTTTTGAGTCTTGTGATAAATGTTAAATAAGAGAGGTCACTCCTTGAAACACGTGTACAGCATAACGAAATTTACTGTTTGTTATGCAATTTGAGTATTTTTGTATTTTAATTCTTTTTTTCCAACTGTTTTGATTTTATCTGCACTCAAAAACATCTGAACCTCGACTAGAACTTTTGAGTCTTGTGATAAATGTTAAATAATAAGTTTGAAAACAGTTTGTTATTTTGTTCCCAAGGTATGAGTTGGAAGCCTTTGACGAATGGACGAAGACACAAAAGATGGTATCGCATGACACATAGCCTTTTCGATTGGCAAGGATAACGACTGATTCGTCTCTTTCAAAGACAACCTTTACCAAAAAGAAAGTTATGGCTATTTCCTTGAAAATTTGATACAAATTTAACCTCCCATAGACACTCATTTGTCTCGTCATACATGAAAGAAATCCAGTGTGACCATTAATTAGATAGGTACAGACATCTTTTTTAAAACCATAACAATAAACATCATTGTTTTTGAAGATACAAATACAAAAATGTAGTCAACAATTAAATTTGGAAAATGAGTAATTGATCGTATAAATGCCAACCATTTCTGCTTATCAAAACTACATATTTATAAAGAGACGTATTAAATCGGACCTGCTGAAATCATTTTTCTTTTTCGTTCCATGCAAAAGAGCTGTTTTTTACTTGTAAAAAAACTGATCAATTCTTCTGAAGTCGTTACCTGTGTACATGCTTTTATCTAAATTAATGAAATTGTGTTTAAGGAGCATCCCCCTCTTGCATGGTTCTGTACTTAACCGATTTGGCTTTTCTGCTTAGATCCTATTGGTAATTAAATCTCCATCAACTTTTACACAAATATTTCAATATATGGATTTCCAAACGTTTTGATTTGATCTGCACTGATGAGACATAAGTTGTCGAAATGGTCACTTGCAGAAACTAAATTAACACTGTTGTGTTTTTGTGGCGTTTATTAATATACTGTTTGTTGCGTCTTCATCGTTTACGTTTTCTGTCTTTATGTAATCCTTATATCCTTATATCCATGCATTCTGGATCTATAATTTTGACTCTTTGAAATTTATTCAAAGTTACTTTGGTATTTTGTTATTTTAGCTATTCATTGTTCTCTTTCTCAGCATTTACCATGTTTACACACATTTCGGTTTATGTTCTCTCAATTAATTAGATTTGAACTGTATTGAATAGAAATAACTTGTCGGAATAACCTTCATCAGAAACAAATTTTACCAAATTCAAAACGCCTCTTGATACAGCAGAACTTACTATAAGTTTTAAGCATGAAATATTTTTCATATATGCAAAATGTGAAGGTGTGTGTGTGTGTGTGTGTGTTTGTTTTTTCATACTAAACATATTCTAGGTATCCCGGTACATTTGGGACAATAAATCAAACAAATTCTGCCACGTCTATATCAATTTTTTGTAATTCTGTGGTTATTTTGGCTTTCAGTATAATTCCTCTTGGCTGATTCTTCTATATCAAATGTAGTACATTTTTTAATTTTTTGATTTCCAATTGTTTTGATTTCACCTTCACTGAATGTATATAAAATATCGAAATGACTTTCTGCAGAAAGTAAATTTACAGTAACTTCGGTATTTTGTTATCAATAACCATTTGGTCGGTACTGTTGTTTGTGGCTTTGCAGTCCCAGAGGGTTTTTACCAATACAATAGTTCAGTTCTTCGGTGCTGGCTCTAAAACCGATTTTGCATTGAAACTTACAATATCTAAAATTGAAAAATTATGTTTAAAACTTAGGAGTATATCAAACGTGCAAAGCTTTATCTTCAACTGATTTACATCCGTTTGATGAATTCTTCTGTATCTGCTGTTATACATTTTTCAATTTCTGAATTTTCAATTATTTTGATTTTATCTGTTTTATATCACCCTAAAGCTCTCAGTCCACATTGAATTCTGATAAAAATCAAAATTCAAAGTCTTATACATTATATATAAATCAACATCAATACATTTACATATACAACCATTTATAGAAAATTGAGATGGTAATTAATAATTTTGCTATAAATTGAAATCCATGATATTGGGTTTATTAAAGACTTATATCAAGAAACACATTATTGTACGAAAGTTTTAGTTGACTTTAACACTAATATTACTCTTTTATCACAGATTTAGTAAGTAGTCTATTATCATTTGAATATATGTTATTCGGGAATCATCACAGGGGATACGGGTTCATATTCCCTCTTTGTGTTCTATATCCCCTGAGCCGCCAAGCGAAGGGGATATAAAACACAGACGGTAAGGCCCCGAATAACTTTTGTATTTTGCTAAAGTGCTCTAATTTTCCTGTTAAAAGCGTTTAAGAATTGTTATTTTGATACCACGGGATATGATCTCAAGGTAACCATTCAAATTGCAGGATTTACCTCAATATTTCACTTCGGCAGAATATATCTCTGTATCTCTGTATACTGATTTTATTCTGTCTTCCGTTTGTTATTTCTGTATTTCTTTGCAGATATTTTCAATGTATTAACGATTGTACTAGTTTGCACTGCATGATTACTATTGATTGTAAGCAAGATTTCTACTCATTTAAGCATATATGTACAAAGTGCAACGTTTATAATAAGGAAGTGTACAGACGCATATTTATTTTACGAAAGGATATGGAGTAAATGAACATGAGACCATAGCACATACGTTAACTCCAACTGCAATAATTTTTATGAGCTGTATGGCCATTTCAGAAATTTTCATGCATGTGCAAAATGATAAAATAAATGATTGCAATTTCTAAATTTAACAAATTTTGTTTAAAACTAAGGAGTATGTCCCTCAGGCATAGCTCTGTCTCAAGCTGAATTTTGGCTTTTCTATTTAGATCATTTTGGTTATATGTTCTCTTTTTAACCTTTCGCGTTTTTCGGTTGATGGATTTCCAAATGTTTTGGTTATATCTGCACTGATGAGACATAAGTTGTCAAAATGCGCATATGCAGAAAATAAATTAACAGTTACTTCGGTGTTTTGCTATTTACAGATAGGCCAAAAGAAAACGTTTTGTAGTCTGACGGAAACACCATGTCAGCTTTGCCTAAGTGGGAATATTAGTTTTCTGTGTTTTATACCTAGAAATGAAAATTAATATTCTAAACAAACTTAACCTAATTTTGCCAGTGTTTCTCCCTACATTCCTCCCAATTATTTTCAGTTCTTTATTACCAGACATTTAACGAATATTTGAAAATATATGAAAAAATTAAAACTTGCAAAAGTAATTTCCTATCCCCCTTTACGTTTTTGAGCTGGTAAGTCCTAGAAAAAGTCTTTGTTAAAAAGTCTTATTTTATCTGCACTGAAGAGACATAAGTTGTCGAAATGCGCATATGCAGAAAATAAATTCACAGTAACGTGGGTATTTAGTTATTTAAAACCGTTTGATTATAGATGTTGATAAAAAAAAGAAGATGAGGTACAATTTACTGGGGCAGCGCTCTTAGAATTTTCTCAAGCTTATTACTTGATAATTGTGGTGGTTTTGTTAAAACCCATATATTTGACCGTTTTGGTATGAAATAGTCCCTACAAAAAATTGTGGAAAAGCAAGTGAATTTACATCAGGCGAATTGCCAGAGTGTGTATGCCGTAGTAAAATTGAGGGTACATTGTATACCAATATATTTTTGAAAGTAGAAATAGTGCTTTCCAGCATATTCATTTTTCATTTCTTGCAATATAAGAAATAACGGTAGTAGAATACCGGAGGAACAAAGGTGTGGAACTTACAAAAATCGTAGTCCAAAGACATGGCCAAAACAAGGACAAAGAAAACAATGACGTTAGACAGATACAAAGCACAGAAATCGAAAACACAACATTTAAAAACAAGGCACTTACAGTGTGAACTCCAGTGAAACTGAGATTGGCATCAGGAGTTCCGGAATTAAGGGTAAACATGCGTTGCTCTGTTAACAGCACCCATCACACTGTAAGTGAGTCAATCTAGGGAAATGTTAAAATCGGTAGTCAAATCCGGGAAGACGTGAATCTAGCTGAAAATGTCCGCTTTCATTTGGGATACTGACACGTCATATCTTTCAATGATGTTATGGTGACGGCCATAGAATTTCTTGAGGGATGAAATGAACAATGGTAGAAATATAATTTTTTGACAACGTTTTGATGGATTAGTGTTCGTCCAATCGGAAATGATGGATGAAGACTATGTTGCAAATGACCCATAAAATTTCTTCTGATGCTGAATACTATGGCACGCCGTACTTATATTTATTTATCTTCTAAGATATTTCATAAAATTTATAGGATATAAGATATCTTATATACTTTATAACTTATCTTATATATTTTTTCATATAAACTTTATGAGATATCTTATGAAAAATAGTTTATAAGATATTTTATCAACTTTATAAGATATCTTATAAACTTTATAAGATGTCTTATAAACTTTACAATATAACTTTTAAAGAATGTTTATATAAGATATCTCATACACTTTATAAGATATCTTATATATTTTATTAGATATCTTATAAAAAAAATCTATAAAATATCTCATAAAAGGTATAAGATATCTTATAAAAGATAAAGAGATATCTTATAAATATAAAAAATTGAAGCAATATGGGATCCCGTTTATTTGAATAGTAGGGTAGTTTTTCAATTTGGCGTGTTCGTATTTCAAGTATTTCAATTGGGCAAAGAAATTGCAACTGGGCGGATTCTTTTTTTTTTAGTAGGCGGATTACGTGTTATATGGATGTAAAAATCTAAAATGTAACAATTGTAAAATAAAACAACCAAAAAAAACAACAACAACAACAAACAAATACACTAAGCAAGGCAAATGGATCATTGTGATTATATCCATGCCAAGTTTTATGTCATGATTTTTTTCCAGTAATTTGATATTTTTTGCTGTTTTACGTATTTTTCGTCAAAAAAGGATTTAAAAATGATCAAATGAGGGAGACATATCTTTTCTACATCTTACATACGCAATGTTAAATATGATAAAAGGCATGTAGATAATTAGACCCAACTCTCAAACAGTGACCACAAAATGAAATGATTTTGATTTTTTTTTCAAATGTACTTTATTTCAATCCCTTTTTTTACTTGTAAAGCCTCTCCACCCAATTGCAAAACTAAAAAACGCCCAATTGAAAATATTGCAAATTTGAAAATCCGCCCAATTGAAATGCGTCCGAATCGCAGATAATGGATCATGTGATTAATTTAAAAATAACATGCGCATATGATGAATTCCCCCATCTGCAACAGGACTCTAAGGGATATGGCTTGTATATTCGGCCCTATCTATATTTATTGAAAGTCGAAGAAATTGCAAAATGAAAGGAAACATTTTCCGGCACGGGTTAAAATTGCATTTACGCCCCTCCCAATACACTCACAAACATTAAAAAATAAAATGGTCCCTGCCTAAAGCGGAATGACTAACAACTGGTACGGACGATTAACAAACCAAAAAATCATTATATATCTAAATCATGAGTTTTCAGGAAAGACGACAAATTTTCACTAACAATGCATGAAGGCAACGAAGACCTAGCGACTAGGATGGTGATATTTTTTGCAGTCGCCCATATTTTGAGTAGCACACCTCTTTATTTGATCCCAGTAAATCAGTTATGCATAACAAATTACCGCCTTAGTAAACAAGCGAAGTTTATTAGGTCAATGAAAAAAGTATCCATGGTTTTGATTTTCGGAAAGAGTTGTTAATTTCGACTAATTACCAAAAAGAACTAACTAAATATCACGAACGATACATATTACAGGGAGCAGTTATAACATTTCGAAACAGGTAGTAAGATATCTTATAAACTTTATAAAAACTTATATAGTTTATGAGATATCTTATAAAAATATTTTATTAGATATCTTATATATTTTATAAGATATCTTTAAAGTTTATAAGATATCTTATAAACTTAATGAGATATCTTATAAACTTTATAAGATATCTCATAAACTATATAAGATATCTTATAAACTTTATGATATCTGATACAGGCTTATAAGATATCTTATAAACTTTATAAAATCTTATATAGTTTATGAGATATCTAATAAAAATATTTTATTAGATATCTTATATCTTTTATAAGATATATTATAAACTTTATGAGATATCTTATAAAGTTTATAAGATATCTCATAAAATATATAAGATATCTTATAAACTTATGGATATCATATAAAAATAATTTTTAAGATATCTTACATATTTTATTATTTGTCTTATAAACTATTCATTTTATGAGATTTCTTATAAAGTTTATACGATATCTAGTAAAAGATAGGTCATATCTTATTATGGTGTCTTTTAAGTTGAATAACGAATTAGACTGCAGAACCTAAGAATACAAAGAAAAAAATAATAAATTTGAAAGGTAAAATATCTTACTTAATCCAAAAAACGAATTATCGCCCCTTTAAATATTTTATCCAAAAAATTAAAATTATTCCGAAAAAGAGGGAAATGAAATTTTTTCATCAATAATGAAAAAATAATTATCATGGTAAATAATCCATGTCAGGTTAATACATTGTGTTCTTAAGTAACACAGATATTAGGAAGCCAATTTACCAGTTAATGAATTATATATATTTATAACACATATTACTTAAATATATGGATTCATCCTTTAACGATAGTTATTGTAATATGATAAAAAAGAGTAATCACCTTGTACAAAAATTACTATATGCTCTCTTTTTCTGCACAATTGGAAAAGGTCTTGTATCCATTTTCGATGGAAGTAAAGGGTAGTGTAGCGTTTCAAAATCCGTCTGATATAGACACTTATGAGAATTAATGGACGCGTCTAAATGAATGCCTCGCTGCGTAAGACTGGGGGGGGGGTGTTTTATTGCTCATCGGAAGTGAGCCAGAAGTGGTCCATTTCTGTTTTTTTGGGTTCGGAAGATCTTCTATCTCACTTCTACCTCTTCTCCTTTGATAGGTAGATTAGACAGCAGAATCACGTGACAAAGATGGCGTCATTTAGTCTGTCCGATATAATCAAAGCAGAAATAATCGTATGTGAGTGAGTGAATGGCAGTTTAAAGGCACGACAGCCTAATCGGACATCCATGTAAGGATGATAAGGCTATTTGAAATATTTGATACACCAAATATTATAAGTGACGTAAAAGGAGCATAAAGCACAGAACATTTGATTTTCAGGGTAGGGGGCTGGGATTTTTTAGAAAAAAATTGTCTGGCCCTAATTTTTGCAAAAAAAAACCCTCTGAGCAGCACCTGAGTTGAAAAATATACTGCCCTCGAAATGTTCATCAGATAACAAACCCTGTTCAATAAATTTTCCTAGATCTAAGTACATAATGTAGCGCGGGGCCAAGAAAAAAATCCAGTCTCGGGTATAAATCTGCCCCTCCCCTTGAAAATCAATTAGTCTGTGCTCAAGCCATGAATGTCATCCAACATCAGAAATATGGCAATATTTGACGCCATATTGATTCTGTTGTGTTTTATTGCTTCTCCTTCAGAATATCTCCAGAAGTGGTCTCGACCCATTTTTTTGGACACTTCATCAGAAGATATCCCGGAGATGTACAGAAGAGAGCAAAAAAACACGCCCTGGTGTGTTCAACAAAGTATGCGTCTCGTGGGTAACTGGATAACTCGGACCATAACAGACTCGGACTATGTCAAACTCGGACCATCGCAAACTCGGACTATTGATTTTGTCATATTAAAAATAGATGAACAAACTCGGACTACCATGAAACATTTGAATAAAATTACCATAATTTGATATTTAATTGATATATAATTGCATTTTATATAGGTTTTTGCATAATTTGATATTTAATTGAAATTTAGACTTTATTTAATTTTTATTGAAAAAAGTGTAATCGTGATCTTTGTAATGTTTTGTAATGTTTTCTTGTGAAATAAAACATATTCGTAGATTGTAATGTCTATATGGTCTTTGAAGTTTATTGTTAATTAAGTTTATGACTGGGGTAATGTAACCTGTATCATACGGATAAATATGGCATGGCAGGATAGGAGCTGCCACATCCGGTAGTATATCGCGAAATGTTTATGGAATTTATGATAATTGGATATACCGCGGTATCCGACTCTGTGGGGCTGTCAGCGGTTGATTTTTTTATCTTAAATTGGAGATATGATGGTCCTGGAAACTCATTCTAGTTGTAAATCATAAGCAATTTTAATTTGCAATGATTTATTGAGAATAACTTTCTAATTTTTAATAATCTACACAAATTAATCATGCTGTTTAAACGGTTAGAAAAAGAGTTTATTTCTTTACAATTTCCTTTATTCTTTCCATTATTAGAGGTAAAAAAAACACATGCAAGCAATAAAACCTGAACTAAAGATTACAATTAAGGGGTTACATGCTACATATGAATCACTTACTGCCATTGATTTAAAAAGAAGTCGATGCTTAAAATTTGTTCAGGAACAATTACATGTCTCTGATCTGCTATTGTAAATTTAAATTTCTTGATTTTATAGTGACCAGACGAAGTGATCTTCCTATTAAGTTGAACCTTTTTCTTCATATGAACACCTTTTCGTGGCATGAGTACGTTTTTTTGTTGTTGCATTTGTTCGTGCAGTTTTTCTAATATACATAGTTTTCATTTTGAAAAAAATTGCTTCTTGTCATTTAAAAAAGACTGTTACAGAACAATATGTAAATAAAAGAAAGAAAAACTTTCTACGTTTACTGATGAATCAAAATTATTCTTATATAGTAAACTTAAATTAAATATTGGGAATCAAAATTATTCTTATACAGTAAACTTAAATTGAATATTGGTCTAAAAGATATTTATCTGAATTGGCGGTATGTTTTAAAAATAAACAAATATTAACATAATTTCGCACGGTTTAAGAGAACATAATCTACATATTGAACCTGGTCGTTATAAAAATATTCCCCGTCAGCACATACTTTGTAAGACCTGAAAAGTTATTGAGGATCAAAACCATTTCCTTTTAAATTGTAAATTTAATGAAAAAAGGACAATTTTTTTTGGAACTTATACATCAAAACTTCCAAAATTTTTAAAATTTTAACCAGTTTCAAAAAATAAATTTTATTCTAAATCCAAACTCAGCCCTTTTACCGATAGTATGTTCCTTTCTGAAACAATCTCTTGAATTGACATAGGGTCCACACCGGTCAGAGAGTCATCTTAATTGCATTCTTTTATCTAATTGTTCATTGTATGTTGTATATATGTTTTGTATTGCTTTGACCCCAAGGAGTGTAATTTTGCAATCAAGGTTGCATTTATTAATGCACAGTTTCTCCGTTGTAATAAATAACTAAATACCGAAGTTACTGTGAATTTATTTTGTAACTTATATTATCCTTTTCTAACAAAATAAATAAAACAAACGCTTTTGAAAAAAATATGAAAAGTGTGGTAACGGCTCTAATACATATTACTGGAAAGGTAAATTATTCGGACCCCCCCCCNCCCCCCCCCCCCCGAAAAAAAGTTTAAGGTACTTTTAAATAATTTTTAAATCTTTTATGATTTTTTACTTTGTAAAGTTAATAAGACCCATAAATCCTAAAGGGGTAACTAATACAAAGAGAGTAAAAGTCGTTGACAAATGAATAATTTTTACTTTTCAGGCATTTCCTAGGCGGCCTACAGAAAGATGGTGAAGGAGAATACTCTTACCTTTACATGTAGTAGGTGTAAGGAGAGACAGGAAGAAACCATGAGGTGAGACTTCATTATATATGGAAATTTGAAAAAGCCAGATCCTATGCTTTGTTGAAATATAAGGCCCAAAAAATCATACCACCTAAATTGAAAATTTATTCTCACTTATGAATTTCTCTAATTCAGGAAGGGAACTTATATAATCTTCAAGAGATAATAAATATTTTTTTATTCCTAATAAAGGTAATCGACGGTAAATTGGTTTTAAAATTGATAATTCTCTGAACAAATAGAATTTTCCATAGAAGAACAGACCATATTTTAAATGCGGTATTAATCTCATGACAGCTGTGTAACAGGAAACATTACAAGTTTTCTTTTAGTGGTCCAACAGACTCCACGCTTCTTACAGACAGTTCAGCAATAGAACATGGCAATTTCAGCATGTCCATGATCTCTTCAGAGTCCCTTAATTCAACATTCACGGTTAGCAGAGATCCAGGATCATCGCAGGATTCCGTGTTTGCTTCGCTTGACAAGACACATGCTGTTCAAAAGCATTAACAACGAATGATGACAATGGTACAGCTAGCTTTCATCAGATACATTGAAGTCCATCAGAAATTCAAAGAAAGTAAGTTAAACTTATGAGCATAATTACTAATTCAATTAATGTACTAAAATCAAGTGCATAATTAATAATGTACTATTGAATACCTTTTCTGGAGAAGAAGGGCATAATTAATACTTTACATGTACTATTGAATACCTTTTCTGAGCAAGAGGGGCATAATTACATGTAAATCAGAGCAAGACCTTGAATTACACTAATGTTAATATAAATATACTGTTAATCAAGCCTGGTGTTTTTTAGTGGTTCAACAGACTCCACGCACCTTACAGACAGCCCAGAAATAGAACATGGCAATTTCAGCATGTCCATGATCTCTTCAGAGGCCCTTAATTCAACATTCACAGTTAGAAGAGATCAAGGATCACCCATTCAACCACCGGTCTCGCCTTCTTCGCCAAACCTCATGTCTGTTTCGGTCGACAACTCAAATACTGTTCAACAGACTGATGTCAACCTCACAGCTAGCTTTGACCTAACCAGACGGTCAAATGAAGACCCACCAGAAATTCAAGAAGAGTGAGTCATTAATAATTTTTTAGATTAATTTGGCAATATAACACAAAAATCACAAACCATGTACCTATTCCGTCTTGCACATATAAACAATAAATGATATGGAGTGAGTCACTTAAGACAAAGTATGTACAAATACATGGTAAAACCAAGCAATGGAACAGCACTTTTGTTGTTGTTCTTCATCTTGATGTCACCATTAGGCTTTCAAGAATAAGCTGTTCCATACCTAATAGTAAGTTTAAAATGTATTCCGATTTTTTGAGTTATTGTACATGTATTAGCCTTCTGTTGACTGATCTAACGCTTAATAAATAAGGTTGTGGACGTTGACAATTATAGATAGTTTGAGATATACGTTTTTGTTAATATTTCACGATTTTTTGTGTTAGGTCTTTACAAGAACCAGCTCTTCCTGATACAATTCCAGATGTGCCTGTAACATATACAGTGCTTGATAATGATAATGGTTCTCAGCGTGGCCAGCGTGTCCTGGTTAGTAGTGACGGATACCAATACACGAAGAAGGCAAGTGCTGTTCTTATATTGTTTATTATACAGCGGGCTGTTACATGAAAAATTGAAAATTCTAAGTGAAAGAGGTGTGGAAATTAACTGTGAAAATTTTTTCATAATTCACTCTACGAAGTGACATCACAAAAGCTAAATTATCAACAATAAATCAGTTATTCTTCTTATTGAAAATGTTCACGCTGCATAAACTGGGCTATCCGTTATTGTAAGCGTGTTTTTTTACACATAATTTAAGAAATTTATCTTATATCTTACAGGACCATTTTGTGTAATTTAAGTGCGTACGTTCACTCACGGCATTGGACAAATGTTTAATAGAATTGTTCAATCATTTTAGGTTTCTAAGGGTGACTTAACCTATTGGAGGTGTGCAAAGTGGTCATCAAAGGTGAATTGTAATGCAACATTTATATAACGAAAGTTTTGATTGGTCAGAACTAACCGTCAATTCCACCATCTAAGTAGGTTTCCTGTTTAGTCTGGTTCCTTGTATGGTTACAAATACACAAGTTAAAAATAGAACATGAAATCGATTAATGGTTTTTAATTGCATTACAATCGCAATAACAGTACATTATTTGAATACCCGAGGGCGTCAATCTTGATTTGACGTTCAAAATATCCGTTTACAGGCTCCGCTACGCGTCGCCTGTAAACTGAATTTTGAACGTCAAATCTACGATTGACGTCCTCGGGTATTCAAATAATGTACTGTTATTGCTTAACTGCCCGGCAACAGTCTCACAGAAAGGAGATATGTTTAAGACAAATGCAAGACAGCACATACACCAGGCAGACAAGGGCGCACTAAAGAAAGTTATTGTAGCAAAAGAGGTACACATATATATTACATTTCGGAAATGGCATGAAGCACAGTATGTTATTACGATTGGTTACCCTTCTTTAGCTATAGATGACGTTATATACTTTTGTTGCATTAAATTTTCTATTATCTATTTATTTTGAAGTGAATAACAATGATAGCTAGAACTTGCGGTTTATAATTTGCCTTCCATTTCTGCCAGGTCGGCCAAACATACATAAAAATACACTTGTTACTATTTACCGCACAGCATGAATGAGATTTAAATTTTAGGTCAAAGCCAAGGGTAGACAAGACATTCACAAACCCGGCCGCCGAGAGGTTGAGGATTGCATGTTGGAGCATATTGAGCCTGAAGATCACTAACTACCGAATGTTAAAAATCTCATCAGACTATGCAATAGAGTACGCGAGGAGATGCGTCCGCAAGAACCAAAAGATCTTAACTTCACAGTAAGTCATTGATATTCATGGTATTGAAAAGTGGCCATAATATATTCATTTCAGCCCTCCAGGAGAGAGTTGGGTTCCAACTCAGTTTTTACCATTTTTTATTATGGTTTGCTTAGATTCTGATAAATTAGAATATTTTTCCCAAAATGGAGTTTCAACTATAGGAATCTCCCTCTGGATCCGCCAATAACTTCATCATGTAATGAAATATAAATATTATTAATTTTTAATCGATGAATCGTTTTTGGCCGGGTTGCACGGAGTGCAAATCCGGGTTATAGTATGGTGAATGTTGGGCGGGCGGGCGGCGGGCGGGATAAATGGGATACTTGTACCTATTTTGTGAAATCAACCCCTCCTACAGTTTTCAACCCACATCTTTGAAACTTCACAGAATGTTTTTATATATATTGAAGATGT
>MJUU01054727.1:359-12265 GCA_002080025.1 Modiolus philippinarum | reverse complement strand
AAAAAAACAAACAAAAAAAAACAAACAAAAAAAAAACAAAAAAAACAAAAAAACCCGAAGCAACAACCAAAAGTTGTTATTCAAGAACACATGGCAAAATGAGACACAGCATAAATGACGAGGATGGAAAAACAGAAAATAATACAAACATCACAAAAAAAACCAAAGCATTAACAGCGTAGTTCTCCTAAAAGATAGGAGTTTAATCTGGTGTTCCAGAAAGGTAATCTAACTAATGACCGGTCATCTGAATAAAGACGTGTCCAAAGTCAAATTGTAGTGAGCAAAATGTCAAGCCTGATTTTTTAAGATGAAGCAACTCAATGTTAGTTATATTTGTATGAAATAACGTAGGTATCAACTGTTCTGTTCAACCAACTCGTGATGGCGACCAAAGAATGTACAGAATATTACAGCTGATGTAGTCAAGCATGTACCCAGTAACTTTTTTTATTGACAAAAATTAATAAAAAATTTGGTTGAATAACTAGGGATTTTAGTCCATTCCAGAATTATGCAAAACATTTGTAAGCACCAGAGTTGTTAGCAAATGTACATAACATTTAGAATTTATCTACTTTTAACGATGTTGGAATTAAAAAAAAACAAAATTTTACTATCAACACTTAGTAATATCAATTTGAGGCATAAAATGATTCTTTCAAGCTGAATCTACCCATTTGTAAGTTTGAAATAGACTATTATATAATTTGTTTCATGGTAAATGAGAGGATATGGAGTAAATGCACATGTGACAAAGTTTCTACAAATACATGGTAAAAAAAACAAGCAAAGTAACACGCTATTATTGTTGTTCTTCATCTTGAAGTCACCATGAGCCTTCAACAATGAGCTTTGCTCATACTACCTCATAGTAAGTTCAAGACGTTCCCTAGCACCAGTTTGAGCGGAATTCTTTGCTAATTGACGAACAGCGTTACATCCATTTCATAACTGATTGGACATGTAGGATTTTTAACACATAACACGAACCTCAGGCTTATAACGGTACATGTACCTGTAGCTGGTAGCTTTTGGAAGTTTGAAGATACATGGTGAACTAAAATTGCTGTAATTTCAAACGTTCGTTTCTTATACTTGAAGGAGTAGTTTTCTGGTTAGAAATAAACATTTGTTGTAAGGTCCCCGTATTGGAAGGAGGCTGCAGCATGTCTTATTAGCTGAAATACATACACACAAGATAAAGAACAACAATAAAAGCGTCGTTCCTTTGCTTGATTCTACCATGTATTTGAAGAGACTTTGTTTCATGTGCATTTACTCCATATCCTTTCATTGTTTACACAATATGTGGGAAGAAGTAGGAATGTTACCACTATGGAATAGGAAATTAACTATTGGAAGTTTTAAATCGTCCCGCTTGTCAAAAATTCTAGTTTTTAAGTCGTCCATTTTTGTCAATTTGAAGAAATGGAACTGAATTTGAAGCCGAATTATTTGTTTTTGAACGGTTTACTTACGTTAACTGACAACCTCGCATCTATGACGAAAAGGATCCATTGATGTAGCGTTGCTTGACATTTAGCAATAAATTCCCCTAAAACCGTTGCTAGGGACCGTTTTGAACTTACTATGAGATATATGAGCATAGCTCATTGTTGAACTTTGTTTAACCCTACCGCTGGCTGTTGCTAGTGCCGGTACCAAGTCCGGCTATCACGAGTTCCTATTGTTGTCTATGTTTGTCTTTTGTCATTTTATTGTTTTTTCTTGTGCAGTTCCTAGGTTGGTTGTGGCATGTGATTGTAATGTTCAGCCATTATAAGTGTTTCCTGTTATCTCTTTTTCATTAGTTGAAGGCCTCGTTGTGACTTCAAAATGAAGAACAACAAAAAAGTGTTGTTCCATTGCTTGGTTTAATAATGTATGTGTAGAGACTTTCTCCGATGTGCATTTATTCCATATGCTGTCCTTTGATAATTAGATAAATAATATAAATAATAAGTAATCATTGGGGTGCACAACATGTGCCCACTGGAATACCGAAAGTCTTGTGAAACATTAACTCATCTTACTCGACAAATATATTGTCGATCAAAAAATCTAGCATCCTCAATATCCTTGTTGGAATCGAAGAGATCCTCGACTGAATAAGATTTTTCATTGCCAAGAAAAGATATTTGTATTAGCATTTGCAAAACTAGATCTGAATTATTTAAATAACTATTTATTCGAATAACTGTTTACAGTTTTTAAGCATGAGATATAAGCCAATGGATGTATGAAATTTCCACAGGGTAATTACCTTAGTGAAATTGTAATTTGTAATAATTATGATATTTTCCCTTGTTGGTGGCATATCGTATCGAAATGTAAACTTTGTTATCTCAAGCCCAAGGCTTTATGTTCTGCTATTTGCAGTTATTTAATGAAGGGAGTGGGTGGATGGATCGACTATCATATCATGCAGAAACATTAGACCTGTCCTTTTGTCATATAAAATATGATAGTTCATTAATTATAAATTTGTCTCATTCCTCTGGAGGGAAGTTAAATTTAATTGCATTAGAGAGTAAATTAAAATGGGAAATGCTTTAGAACTGAGAAAACTACCGGAAAGGGTAGGCGGCAAAATGGAATTACTTCATGTTATTATTCTAAATGAACTGCATCATTTTCTCTCTGCACTGTTTGACCTATTAAATTTACTGATGCACCAAGTATTAAAAACCGGATGTGATTGAACCACTAATAAATTAAACACACAGAAGAATTTACCAATTTTGCTGCCAAAATGACCCCAAACAATATTTCCTTGGCAATCTACATGTATATATTGGATTATATTATCAATATATCTGAAAGTAAACTAAAAACCACGTAGAAAATGATTCTTTATACAAGTGCAATATTTTCTCCAATTAGTGACAGTACCTACGCTCCATAGTTATTATTCCTTGATGCTTTAAAATTTAGTAAATTGAAAGTCTTAGAGACATGGGAATTACATCATTGAGCTCTGGTGACATATCTTGCACCCCAAAATGCTAATGTCAAAGATATAAATAATTTTGACATTGTAATCGGACGTAAATCTGATTTAATGCAACAGAAATATGTCCATCTACATTTGTTCGAAATTGTTGCACCGACCATCCGCTTTTATTGGCAGAGGTTCTAATTTTAGAAATATATTTCTCTAATTACAGTTCAAAAACAATTTAGGATAAGAATGGATTTGCAACAGAGATATAACCAACCAATAACGATATATGGCGATTGAAATTTCTCTGCATATGACCATATCTACAACTCAATTCTCTTCAAGGTAGAAATTCAGCAATCGAAAGATGCCATATAAAGAATAAATAATCATATGGGTCTAAATTGAAAGCCGAAATCAGCGAAGAACAGAGCTTTGCATGAGAGAGCTCTTACTCTTTTAAACAACATTATCTAATTTAGATATTGTTAGATTTTAAATAAAAATTATACATTTATAGTTTCTTCAAATTTGTGTGAGGCCAACAAACAGGACAGTGAAGACTTTGAGTCTGTATGTTCATAGATGTATGGTACGTTGTTGTAAATTTTGAATTTCAGTATGTATTGAATATATCTGGTCTCGGTATAGCTTAGGTATTGCTTCTCCATATTCTTATTCCCTGTCTCAGTAGATCTGTTAAAAATGTATAGAAAGTATTTTCAGTTATTTACATTGTTATTTTTCTCCAAATAAAAATTGACATGCGGTAGAGTATGATAAAGATGAAGCACACTGATGTTCTGTGCCAAATTTAGGAAGTAACTGTCATGTATGATTTCTGGAAAAAAAACGTTACCGATTTCTTAATATGATTTATTTATCAAATTTATTCAAATTTCGACAAACAGGATTTAACGCGATGTCGTTCTCAATACTTATACACTGTGCCAGCTAGTCAGTTTGGTTCCGGGGATGAATATGACACAAATTTCTAGTGTTTCCTTACATCCTGTCTCGTTTTGAAAGTGAAGAGTAAAACTATTATACACGACATGTCTTATATTAACTTGATATTGACATCCCCGATTTAGTCCCGCGACCGAAGATTTTGAAAAATGGTTCGCTGTACTCAAAGGTATAACAGCAATATTTTTAGGTATTCGAATACAAAAATAATTCCATCAGGTGATTTAACGATTTCCCGTGCAGGAAGATTCTGTTGCTGGTGAAGTGATGACGTCATTTTTTCACATTATTTTCTAAGTCTTAAATAATTTGTCATTAAGGTCATCATAAAATGTTTTAAAACATTTGAAATGTAATAAGTTATTCATATTTGATATTCTGTTGTCCGCATGTGATTCAGGAGACTAGGTTTGTTTGTTCTTCGTAACATTTAATTCATTAAACATTTTAAATATGATCTTATTCAAACATTAAACAGTTTTATATTTGTATTATTTTTAAAAGTTACTTCCGTGAATAAATATTTTGATATTTATTTATTAAAAGAGTAGTTTTGTTTTGAAATACCAGGCAAATTCAATTGATTGAAGCTGCTCTTTTTTTAACTATTTCGTATCTTGTACAATAAATTGATGATCAAAATATATTTTTTGCATTAATTCATTGATTGATAATATCTTTGATTTGTTATTTCTGAATGACAGTGTTGTGTGCAGTTTGTGCCGAAGTAGCTCATTTTGCTAGGTTCTATTTAACCTTGTTTTTTATTGAGTCGAAGCAACTCATTTTCTTACTTTTTTCATTGGTTTGTTGTAATTGCCAATTTTGTTCTGTTTTGTTTTGATCTGATTATTTGTTTCCGTGGTGTTTTGCGCTTTGCTTTGTATATACCCAAAACAAAACTTTTCGAAGTAATGGATTCCTCACAAAGTTTAGAGGTTAAATGTAAACTCTGGCAACCTTCGACAAAGAAGCGACGTGTTGTATCAAAATGTGGATTCTGTTGCATCAATGGATCTGCCCGTCGAGGAAGTACAATCGTTGGTACAAAGCAGGGAATTTCTACTGTACTACAATTAGCTTATGGCAGAATCGAAAGAGTTCAAGATGATTCATTCCACAGGGAACTGAGAAGTAGCATTGAAAAACGAAATGTACCTTACGCAGAACTTCAATGTCAGTGTATGTATTCTATAGAATTTTTACCAAGCAATTGAAAAAGGTCAAATCAAAATGTCCGAGCAATATATCGTCATCTGACTCGCCTGGACAAAAGCCAAATATTTCGGCATTGGCATTGTGGTTAGAAACAGAGACCCCATAAGTAAAGCTACAAACCAGTTGCTTTGAAAAACGTATGTGCAAGTGCTGAATGATGCGGCAATTGGGTCCTTATCAGATGGATGTGATTTGGTTGTTGTTGGTGCTCAGTACTACTGCAAATGTCACCAAGCATGTGTATCCGAGAGAAACATCAAATCGAAATCTTGTAACAAATATCTTCAGAGTCGATCTATACCAAGAAACATTTTACAAATTAGATTCTAAAATTGATGAACCATTATTCCATGAAGGCGAGGTGTTTGAGCTTCAAAAGTTTCTTGATAAATATAAACATTATTTTCATTAGGATGGTGTCGATAGTGCAGGTTATCCATCTCATCGACTAAAAGAAAAGCTATAGAGGCATTATGGGGATAGAGTCATATTCAAAGCACAGACTAGTAGAAGTCATAACATCATATTCATGGCGAATACAGCAACTGAATCGCTTATTTCCACTGTCGTATTCCAAGCACAGGGTTGCTAACCGAATAAATGTCAAAATTCGTGTTCTTTTCGAGGCACGACTATTCTTGGCGCTGATATCAAAGGTACCTCTAATATAGATTTGTCTAGCAGTGATTCTGAAAAAAGGGATACACGAATAATATTTCATGCCTCAGCTGCTGCATCATCTGGATTTCAACACATTATTGCTCATTCTCCTGACACTGATGTTCCCGTTCTCCTTGTTCACTATTCGTTTGGCATTGGTGTTGAGATTTGGGTGCATTTGTCTAAAGCTGGACGAAGTTACCAGCCCATATCATTGCAGGTACGCTTGAACTAAACTTGTTGAAAGCTCTGCCTGTCTTGCATGCTATTACTGGTCGCGATTCAACAAGTTGCCTTGTAAAACAAGGAAATTTCAGACCTTGGGAACTGTTCAAATCAAATCTATCGACATTTTCTTCTCCCACCGAGCTTTCTACACTTCACAGATTTGGAACAGTATGTCCTGCGTATTTACAATGGATCTCAAATAATCTGCATGTTGAAACCAAATGCGGTATGAACTATTTGCAAAAAGGGGTCACAGAGTGAGCTTCTACCACAACCCAGAACGCTCTTTTGCAGCACTTCAAACGAGAACAATACCTTAATTTAATTTGTCTATCTTCGTTGCAGCCAAATTCTGCAATATCAAATCCAGATGTTTGAGGACGGAGAAAAGGTTATGATGGATTACTATACTCATGACGCTTGAACCAAGCCTTAACAAATCACAAAAATGGTCAGTTCTGGTTTCAAAATCTAAAATTGTGCTTTGGTGTTCTGTAAAGCAGCTGAATAACGTTGTACTGATGCTTGTTTGTGTGAAGGTGACGAGAATTGTCACAACATGTACGAGAATAATGGTGTAGGTGGTAACAGTTTTTCATCTGATGAAGAATCAGACAATGAAAATGATCCAAACTGTCATGGTTAATGTCTCACAGTGACGGGTTGTTGTATTTGTAAATTTTGATTTGTTGCGATCCTATTGTCATTTTGTACATATATACATAGTTTTCCATAATTTTGTAAATACTTATATTTATGTTATCAATATTTTTATGGGGTTGTACAATATAATGCATGCAGACTATATCTTTATTTTAAAAATATTAATATATAATTTATTATCTTCCTTGTGGACTGTCACCCTGACATGGGACGAGAACTTGGGATTCCCTTTTACCATATAGACTGATTCGGATTGAATTTAACATTCGAGTAGATATTCGCATGCAAGAGAGGTCATGCATTAGAGGTCAGGCCTTTTTTACCATGTGCATAGTTCTCTTTGTTTTTGTATTTTGTGTTTGATTTTACGTATTTAAATCGGGTTTTTTGCTTTGTTTTAGCTTTTTTAATGACATAGACACAAAAATACGGTGCTTGTGTAAAGGTGAATCCTTTTCTCAAAGGTATAACATGTTATAACAACACGACTTTTGTTTCTTTTTAAATTATATAGAGTTTTCAACTGTGAGGTAAATTTTCTGAAATCATGGGCGCCATTTTAAAAATGGCGCTTTCGACACCTTTGCACGGGAAATCGAAAAATCACCTGATGGTTTCATATACTAGAAATGTATGAATTTCTGTTGCAATAAAAAAAAATTGCTGTTATACTGATGAATACAGCGAACTCATTTTCCAGGGCAGATACACTATTCGGTCCGCGGACTAATTTGTTTACCAGTGGAAGACAATAGTTAGTGATAAATGTCACCTTTGGAAAACACAAACATGCCAGAATTGCTTGAGGACACTGACGTTAGACAATGTGTTATGGTCTCTTCATTTACTCCATGTCCTTTCGTAAAATATTCGTAAAAACTTCAATCCCTTTATATTCTTACTGGTTGGCTATATCGTTCTGTTGCAAATCCATTCTTATCCAAAATTGTTTTCGAACTGTAAGTAGAGAAATCTATTTTTAAAATAGTAATCCCTACATATTTTATCTGCAGCAAAGAGACATAAGTTGTCGAAATGTGCGTATGCAAAATTTAAATTCACAATAACTTCGGTATTTAGCTATTTGTTACCACTGGGTCGATGCCACTGCAGGTGGACTGTTAGTCCCCGGGGGTATTCACCAGCCCAGTAGTCAGTACTTTGGTGCTGACCCGAAAGCCAATTCTATTTTGAACCTTACAATATCGAAATTTTTGTAAATTTTGTTGAAAACTAAGGAGTATCTGCCTCATGCAAAGCTCTGTCCTTAGCTGATTTTTGGCTGTACATTTAGATCATATTGGCTAATTGTTCTCTATCAGTTTTTAAACATTTTTGAGTTGATGGTCTTCCAAATGTTTAGATTTTGTCTGCACTGAAGAGACATAAGTTGTCGAAATGCGCGTATGCAGAATTTAAATTCACAGTAACTTTGGTATTTAGTTATGTAAACAGAGTCTAGGATGATGTTTATTTCGCTGAACTTGATTACTCTTTATTTAGGGGCCGACTCCGACCTGCCATTTTTCTCACCGTTCATTGGAGATCTTATGGTGGCTTTTAGTTGTTATTACTCCCCTTTGGGTCGTTGTCTCTTTGACACATTCCCCGTTTCCCATCTTTTCTATTAGAAAACACAGGCGACACAATTTAGGGTATCCTTGGACAAGGCCCAGTGAGGAAATCATATAACATTTACACTAGAAAACGTTGCAGATATGATAACGAATATTTCAACAACATAGTACTGCCCTCGAATGTCTAGCAGCACTCCGTTTTCCAGTTAAGCGATTTGACTGAACTTTAAAAGCTTTCATTTTATAGTTGGTTGATCACACATGATTAAATAGGTGAAAATTGCAAGGGGTTGTGAAAATGTTTCAAACCTTCAGCAAATTTTAGCTTGATTCGATTCCTTTAGAACTTGCCATGTAAAGTTTACAAACTGGAAGTAAATATTGTGTTTAAATATCAATCAGAGAAATAACTGGTTGTATGATCACGAGACTGCTATAATTTGAATGTCTGTGAGGATTGTGTAACAAACATATTCATAGACCTGTCTGAAAATTTAACATGAAACTTAGACATGATCAGCATCATAAATGTCATATTGCACTAACGATGTAATTATAATAGTAACTGACACGATATTTTTGTATGTATTATTTCTTAATGACTCTTTAATGATCTATTGAGATTGAAATAAGATTTTCTAAGTTTCTACAGGATTAAATTATCTACTTAAAATTCATTCTTTCAAATGTGTTTTATTTGGTGCCGTTCTTTGGAACTCCGTTATTGGTCATTCTATAGCTCATTGCTGTGCTTTATGATTTCCGTCCTCAAAAGAAAACCAACAAATGTTAGATAAAGCAAGAAAAAAATAATTCTAATACAAATAATGGAAAAAGTTAAGACTATATTCTTATTTTTTAACATGCTTCTTCTCTTGAATTAAATTCTCTAACTTATTAATTTAACGGAAAGCCTTTTGAGCCAATCTTGCAGCTGTTATGGGTCACTGGATTTCCAAAACCACAGTCACTGTAAATTTAAGAGTGATTATAATGAAGATTTGATTCCAAATTAATAGTATTAAATACACAATTACTACCATGTCTCTACAGTTGTGCTAGAGACCAAAAATAACAGAAAACCAAAACAAGGAAAATAAATTTGAGAACACTTGGTTTACATTTACATTTGAATAGAAGACAATATTCAAGTGAACACTTCTTTATCTATCATTTTTTTAATTTTACAAAACATTTATAAGATTCAAACTTTCGACGACTTCCGATCTGTTGCCATGGTCGTAAGTCTTGTGGAATATTCTCGTCTATGTTTGTTTTGAAAGATCATAATTTCAATTCCTCGTCTTATATTTGTATTGAACCAACCATACACCAATGGGTTAATACATACTGATAACATCGCAAACGCATGCGTTATCGTTCGTAACAAAACGAAATCAGTTCCCTCAAATATTTTGTAGTTCACATCCGCTAGAAGGTTTACTATTGACCAGGGCAACCACGTGATCACAAACGATAAAGACGCTGCAGTCAGTAAAATGACGTTCTTTCGATGTCTCACCGCACTTCTTGGTTGCTTTCGTTGACTTCCAAAACATGGTGGTTGTAGTCTTAGTCTTACACACATAAATTTACATATTAAGATATGAAGACCTCCAACAACAGACAGAGGTAATCCGAATTGAATTATAGAGCTGATAACAGCATATGATTGTCTAAAATACTGTGATTGCCACCGTTCCATACAAATATGCAAGTAAATATTATTTCCTGGAATCAATTCAACCGTTTCTACCTTATGCGATATGAACATTGGAAGTGCTAAGGCAAATGAAGTCATCCACAATGTAGGAAAGGCGTATATAAGATGTGACTTCTTCGTTGATCTACTTGGACATTGCACAATGGCGTAGTATCTGTCTATAGCAATCCCAACTACTGTAAACGTCGAAACGAACACATAAACAGCTTGAAGTGTGGGGACGAGCTTACATGTGATGTCTCCTAATGGCCAGTTCTTTGACAACAGTCTTACTGCTGTAAATGGAATACTGAACACACAAGTAAAGATGTCAGACACAGCTAAATTTAGAATGAAAAGGTTTTGTCGAGACTTCACACGTTTTCGTAAAATAACACAACACATTAATAAATTTCCAGTTAGTCCTGCAATTATCAGTAAGCTGAATACTAGAATAAAAATTCCTTGAGTGTTTTGGTTGAACCACGAATCAGAATGATGATCTGCTGTTATTTGCAAAAATTGTTCCAGAGAAAAATTAAATGTATGGAAATGATTTGATTCAGATCCATTCATTTCTGAAGACATTGTTTTACAGCTTGCCTGAAAAAGAAATAGACAATTCATTTATTATAAATCTGAAATAAAAGGCAAACGGAGTTCGAGACTTTATATATCAATACACGAGTACATATTATAATTGGGCTCTTTCTTTAAAAGCACATTCTTCGGTTGATTAAAATGCATAAATATGTTCTATCTTGACATATTTATGCATTTTAATCAACCGAAGAATGTGCTTTTAAAGAAAGAGCCCAATTATAATATGTACTCGTGTATTGATATATAAAGTCTCGAACTCCGTTTGCCTTTTATTTCAGATTTATAATAAATGAATTGTCTATTTCTTTTTCAGGCAAGCTGTAAAACAATGTCTTCAGAAATGAATGGATCTGAATCAAATCATTTCCATACATTTAATTTTTCTCTGGAACAATTTTTGCAAATAACAGCAGATCATCATTCTGATTCGTGGTTCAACCAAAACACTCAAGGAATTTTTATTCTAGTATTCAGCTTACTGATAATTGCAGGACTAACTGGAAATTTATTAATGTGTTGTGTTATTTTACGAAAACGTGTGAAGTCTCGACAAAACCTTTTCATTCTAAATTTAGCTGTGTCTGACATCTTTACTTGTGTGTTCAGTATTCCATTTACAGCAGTAAGACTGTTGTCAAAGAACTGGCCATTAGGAGACATCACATGTAAGCTCGTCCCCACACTTCAAGCTGTTTATGTGTTCGTTTCGACGTTTACAGTAGTTGGGATTGCTATAGACAGATACTACGCCATTGTGCAATGTCCAAGTAGATCAACGAAGAAGTCACATCTTATATACGCCTTTCCTACATTGTGGATGACTTCATTTGCCTTAGCACTTCCAATGTTCATATCGCATAAGGTAGAAACGGTTGAATTGATTCCAGGAAATAATATTTACTTGCATATTTGTATGGAACGGTGGCAATCACAGTATTTTAGACAATCATATGCTGTTATCAGCTCTATAATTCAATTCGGATTACCTCTGTCTGTTGTTGGAGGTCTTCATATCTTAATATGTAAATTTATGTGTGTAAGACTAAGACTACAACCACCATGTTTTGGAAGTCAACGAAAGCAACCAAGAAGTGCGGTGAGACATCGAAAGAACGTCATTTTACTGACTGCAGCGTCTTTATCGTTTGTGATCACGTGGTTGCCCTGGTCAATAGTAAACCTTCTAGCGGATGTGAACTACAAAATATTTGAGGGAACTGATTTCGTTTTGTTACGAACGATAACGCATGCGTTTGCGATGTTATCAGTATGTATTAACCCATTGGTGTATGGTTGGTTCAATACAAATATAAGACGAGGAATTGAAATTATGATCTTTCAA
>MJUU01054726.1:11704-64662 GCA_002080025.1 Modiolus philippinarum | reverse complement strand
GCTGCTGTTGCCTCTATTTCAGCCTTTTGACGAGCTGAAGCTGCTTCCCTTTCAGCCTTTTCACGAGCTGTTGTTGCCTCCATTTCAGCCTTTTGACGAGCTGTAGCTGCTTCCATTTCAGCCTTTTCATGAGCTGTAGATTCTTCTAACATGGCTTCCTGCTTTGATAAAGTTGCCTGTTTTTCTGCGAAAGCAAGGCTTGCTTTGAGAGCTTCAGCTTTTGCTTTCTTACGTTTGACCAGACTGGAAGCGTCTGTACGTGTAGACGTCCCACCTTGTGAATGGTATTTACTGATGTGGGACGATGAGCTGCTACTAGGTGCCTTTGATGATTTCTTGGGCGTCAGAGCCCTGCTAGCTTCCTGTAAGTAGCACAGGGCATCGTCAATGGCACGTTGGCGGATATCTGCTATTGTGGAGCATTCCTCCATTTCTCGTTTACTATCCTCGCTCCTGATAGTCTTCAGGAAGGCCTTGAAGGTACTAAGTTGTCTTTGGTACCTGCTATTTGCTTTAGCTATATTTTGCTCTAAGGTTCTTTGATCCCGTAGTCCAACGGGAGGATCTTCAGCTTCCTGAAGCAGGGAGTCGAGCATTGTCCATAAATACTCTACGTCTTGACGATGTTTGTCCCATGTCTGTAAATATTGTTCTTGCCCTTTCTCTGTAAGTGTCCGGACCCTGGTGTCCGGAACTGTTGAAATGGCTTCCTCGGGCATTTCTGTCTGATTTTCACTCATGTTGATGAACGTTGTCTAATCCAGTTGTAGCTGTGTCGCCTGGAACAGGAACGGTGTTACCGTAGTTGAGTGACGGTGTTGTCTTCTGTCCGGGAACAGGAAGAAACGGTGTCCTGTAACTGTGTTGCCTGCAGCAGGAACGGTGCTACCAGTTTTCCAAAAGAAGTCTGGAACTCAGGCTGGTTCTAGTGTTTTTACTGTACTGAGCCGGACTCAGCGAGCTTAACCTAGTTCGTGGCCCAATTAAATCTAAAACCCAGTGTGGCGTGATAAACTTTAATTAGCCGATGAACAATTGCGGTAAAAACCCGAAAAATACAATAATTAACAATCATAAGTTATGTGTCCAAAATAATGAGAATTTAAAGTCCACTTAAGCTACCATAGTTATAAGTAAAATATCAACATATTTATATACACAATAATTTGCATAAATAAACACAAATATGACGTGTGTCTGTGTAATATCAACATCGAGTTCCGGTATAGTCACGGAAGAATACAGTTGAATTGCTGTAATACACGGAATATGTGTTCCATAATTATATCTGGATGTATTTAAATGTCAATAATTGCTTGCCATACATGCTATATTTATACGAATTATGCAACCGAATATCGGTTGTTTATCTTCCTCTTGTAGACGGAAATAATACATAAAAACTGTAAATACTTTGTTGAAAGTTGTAAATATAATTATAATCAATAGTTGTACGTTTCTGTGTGAGATGAACATTCCGTAAAAATCGATATTTATAGCAAATTATGTAATTAACGTCTAGAGCTGATATTCACAATAAACTGTTGTGTAGTAACGTTAAACGGATTAATCTTCATCCAAATATAATAAAAATATAATATAACACTTACACTGTTGTTGAACTAGGGTCCAAATTCCAAACAATATCTGGACATTCATATACGTTCTAACTACGATTTTTCTGAGTGAAAGGTGGAATAAGGAAACGCAAGCAATTATTTGAAATACACACGGTGCGTTCGGAATGTCTCCATGTTTGACATGACTATACACTAATTGTGACAATACAATAAATACAGCGTTTCCTTGCATACAAAGTGCATCCCAAATATTTTAGATCCTATAAATTTAAAGCTATTTCAATTGCTGTTTTTTTATTCTGTTTACAATCATTTTTTTTCACTTCGATACCGAATGAGAAAATGTCCCTTTCATGCCCCGCTTCCGCAATGTAAGGAAAATTTACATTTTGATAATGAACAACCTAATAGAGGGATATTTCCTTGTAAAAACACAACACAGTGTAAGTTGAATGACATTGAAATCCTATAATGAGAAGGTTTCAATACAATTTTGAAAATTCTTTCACCCCGATGATAACGCTATTTTCAAAGTGCCATGTTTCCTCAATTCCCTTTTTTCTCTGGTGAACATTGCAAATCTTACTAGATGATCAACCGTTGAACTATATGTCGAAATCCTCATTCAATATTAAATTGAATAGTAAGAGTCAAAGGAGCACTATTTTATTTATGACAGCACGAGAACAAGTACATCTTATTCAAACATTTTATAAGAAAAAAATTATAAGGATTGATTTGGGCAAAATTTAACAAGGAAAATATCGGTAAGGGCAGAAAATGTTGTCTTCTTTACAACCGCAAGTGAGTCTGCTCTTTTATACAGAAATATAAAAGGGATCTGCATTGCCGAGAGCATTAATTTTCAGGCCACAGTACGCGTACATTTGTACCATAAATTGTAGTCAAGCTTTCCGTATTATGACATGACTAGGGTATTTCCTTACCATCATTCGGGAACGCGTAAAACCGTGGAAACCCGTGAAACTGATTATAAGGCTGAAGTACTTTAACAGAAAAAATACAAATTCGAATCTAATGAATAAAACGGTGCAAATAGGTGTGTATCTGCTTAAATAATAAAAATAAGGAATTTAACTTTTAATCTCTATATATTTCAGGTGTAAGAAAATTTTACATTATTTAATGATTACATTTTGATAATTTGTGGTGTTAGTTTTCCTCACTTGATCCAGTCCAAATGAGAGCTAAAGCAAAAGGTGTTAAAATAATTAAGAGTTGCGGTGCTTTGATAACTTATTACAAGGAAAAGGTAAATACACATAAAAGTTATGCACACCTACGGGTATTCATGAAGTCATATGAAACTTTGTAGGTTTATAGGTTGCATGTTTAAAAACGACACATAACGTACCTGTTCATGCACTATGTGCAGTGAGTCTTGTCTGCTCTTTTATCGATAAATATCAAAGGGTTTTTAATAAAACGTGACTCACTGGGGTTGCTCACAAAAATGCAACTTAAACAAGGGTGTGTAACCCATAACTTGAAGTCATTAATACGAAAGTTTTAAGGTCGACACCACCATCTTGTTGGCCTCTATGGAATATTTGTTTTCCAGACGACAAAAAAATGTTTCCATTATAGCTAAAGATGTTTTTTTCGTCTTCTTGATTTGACTTTACTACTAAAATTGAAATGTTCAACACGGGGTTGGCCCCTATGGGATATTTGTTTTCCAGACGACAACAAATATTTCTATTATAGCTAAAGATGTTTTTTTTTTTTGGTCTTCTTGATTTGAATTTACTACTTAAATTGAAATGTTCAACACGGGGGAGTCTTATAAGAATCAGGAGATGCTTTTTCTACCGGTGCAGCTGGTCTCACACATGTTTTGTTTTTGGGTCTGTGTTCGTCAATGGCTTATTCCTATTTAGATGGAAAGTTAGGTTCTCACTTGTCTTGTCATTAATTTTGGTTATAAGTAATTATTGCTCTGAAAACAGCAAACTTGTACAACAATAAAATTACAATGATGTTGTTATTGATGTTTAAACATCTAATAGAACATGTAAAATATTTTGGTTTGTTTTTCAATATCTCCTAATAGAGCAGCAACCTAGAGTCTAAAATTTCAAATTTAATCAACCACCCTGACACACGGCTAAATTATACCTAATATTGAAGGAAATGATATTGCGCTTTGGTTTTGACTGGTCGTAAACGGGAAATATGGTGCAAATGTTCAGAATCCAAGATCAAAGGTCAAATTTTCAAAATTTACTTTTTTGTATATTTCAAAAGTTTCAGAGCATATCTCAAAATATTCTCTAAGGAAAATAAGCTAGATATTCACGACAGCTCACTCAAAAAAAATTATTACTTAAATTTACTTAAAACTAGTATTTCTTTTACTCAAAATAAGTAATTTTTAAGTAATGCTAAGTAATTCATTCAAGTAAGCAAAACAAGTAATTTTAAGTAATCGGAGTAAGTAATTTTATTCCAATCCATTTAAGTAATTTTTTAAGCCAAGTAAGTAATCTAAAGAAGTAATTTTAAGTAATTACAATAAGTAATATCAAGCCAGTTAAGTAAATTTAAGTAATCGCAATGAGTAATATAAAGCCTGGTTAGTAATCAAAAGAAGTAATTCTAAGTAATCACAATGAGTAATACCAAGCCAGTTAAGTAATTGCATTAAGTAATATAAAGCCCGGTGAGTAATCAAATGGGGTAAATATAAGTAATCACAATGAGTAATTTAAATCCTGGGAAGTAATCCAACTTAGTAATCTTGAGTAATCACTATGAATTAAAACAAACTAGGTAAGCCATCAAATTTAGATGTAATAGACGCACGGGTAACTTAAGCCTTGACAGTTTTTCACTAATTCAGTAAAAAGACTTTAAAAAATAACGAGCAAATTTAGTTATTGGATGAAGTATTTCATGTGCTTGTTCAAACCAATCCAGGGATTTAAATCAAACACATTACGTCAAACACATTACGTTAAAGTAACATTTCTAACTTTTTCCATTGTATACATAAAAAGATCTATCCGGAACCAATCCATGATTTTGTAACAGTTGATTTCTTCTGCCATGAATATTTTCTGAAATCATAAATAAATCCACTAATAACAGAATAAACCAAGATATTATTTTATACTACAACAAGTGTGGTAACTGAAGTATTTCCATTAAATATTTTCCATTCAAATCTCAATTTGTACGTGTAGAAAATTTCACAGGCGGTCGAATATCACATTTTGAAGAAATTATCTGACAATTTGTCACTGTAAATCTCTGGCTATACTGTATGCCTTATACTTGCTTTGGTAACTCACAGTGCTATGATTTCTAGTTTTTGGTATTCCCATTAGTTCTTCCCCAAGTAATTCAGTTTCTTAATGCCAGTTTTTCATTTACTTGCTTCCGTATTACAATTACTTGTACCTGGTGCTTCTATTTCTATTACTTATTTCAGCTTCTCTTAAGTAATTGCAATTACTTATTTCTCATATTTCTGATTATCATTGATAACTATTTTTTTATGCAGATACTTCACTAAGATCCTTGAATTGAATATGGTAGATATAAATCTAATGTAGCACTTCCACCTCTAAAAATCTGCTGTTATGTAGTGTTACTGCTATAACTTCAGAATGGAATGTAGAGGTAAAATGCAAGATTTACCTGAAATAAAAGAATTTTACCACAAAGTATCGAATTCAAGTCTGATTAATTATGCATAACTAGTTCATTGAATCATTATTTTAATAATCTTTATTTACATATTTAGCTATTTCTTTTAAGTTTACACACAGTAATCAGTATATAAACATGTGTAGCTAAACAAATGAAAAAATACACATTCACCACATAGTCTGTGTGTAATACATGTTTAAATAGTATGGTACAAATATTTTTGTGCGGTTATGGGGATGTAAACTTGGATTCTATTGGCTGATTAACCACCTGCTAAATAACCATGTCCGCCCTACACATGACACTCAATAATCATGATAATGTAGTGTTCACCATGTAGACCAAAGTCATTCAAAAGCGTACATATAAGAATTGTACATAAGGACAAAATTCACAAACATGCAGTAAGCATGGATAAATAAACATATCGTTATTAAAGTTTAATATAGTTTACTTCCACGTAATGTAAAACTAATTTCAGCCTGATATTTACAGTAAAAAATTAAAATGTGAAATACATCTATACTTGGAATAACATTATATGAAATATTTTATTTGCATTCATTTTCAAAGGTTTTCGCTCCATGTATTACGAAACTTTATACAACATGAAAAATCAATACATCATTCGGCTGTGTATTGTCCAGAGTACGCGGTCAGTCGACATAACGTTTATGTGTATAATCGTGTAGTTTAATGTAGGTCATTTGTAATTATCGTGTTCTTAGTTAAACACAAACAGGTTTGCATAACCGCACAAAAATGTTATCATGCATTGAACCAACTAATATGATTACTTAGATAGTGTCGAAAATGGTTGAACGGCGCGACCTGAGGGTCGCTTGCCGTTCAACGATCTTCGACACTATCTAAATAATCATATTAGTTGGTTCAATGCATGATAACTTATAATATATGCAGTTTAGTAAATGAACGATGCTGTTCGTTATGTGTAACACACTAGCTGATAAGACCTTATTTTATTTCATTGTTATACAAATGTATGTGTGTAATTAACCCCAATTTAGTACGTCTCGTTATTTTGTAATATATTAAATCAAGTAGCCGGTACGCTGTATGATAATAATGTGTATGGCTTGTTTACATGAAATAAAATGTTGAAAAGTTGTTTTGTAATTACACAATGTTATAAATCAAGATGTATGTGTATATTAAGTATTACACAGTTACCACTGACAGTTACACGGCGGTTCTGGTTGGAAATTGGAAACCATATAATTATTAATTTCTGATCTACAATTTTAATTAATCTTGCATTTTAAGAAAAAGACAAATATATATCTGCTTAGAAATACTTAAACAAAGTGTGTCATGTTTTGCGGACACCATAACAGTATTAAAACTTGTAAAATGTCTCGGATAGTAATGGTAAGCAAACATCCCCCTTTTTCTAATTTCTTCTTTGAATATTTCTCGATGTAAAGTTGCAACAAATAAAAATACCTGAAATGCAAAACTGCCTAAATATTCAGAATAGTTTTCTAAATAAATTTGTTAATAACTGTTTCAAGTTACTTATGTGATATTTCACAGTACAAAATTTCCTTTGGCTTTGTTCTCCAATATTTTGAATTACCCAAGGGGGATAATAAAAAATTCTAAACTCAAAACAAATCCGGACAATTAATCAGGCTTTGTCTTTAGTATTTATAGACTTTTTACAGTGTAAACTGTATTTTTCTTTTAAGTAATGATTAATTGTCAGATAATAAAGAATCAATATACAGTTTTAGTGTTTTTCTGTGACTAAAAAGTGATCATTAGCAAATTATTTGAAATTTGTAGTTTGAAAGGAAAATAAGTAATTCAAAATTACTAGGTAAATGTTTCCAAAGTGTTAAGTAAAAATACAGTACATGTAAAAGACCCGTCAACCAAATAATACATACCTTTCATATTGCATGGTAACCGTGCTGGTGCCGGAGAATGGGAAGAAAATTTGGTCATCTGCAATCGGGTTCCTTAATTTTCATAGATGTCAATAGATTGTGAGACTTGAATTTTAGTATATTGCCCTTCCCTTTACTTTACCCCTTGCTCATCACGCAGAATCTAAACACTCGTACATTGCTTGGATGAACATATAATAAACGTAACGTATCATAAATGGTTAGTAAATATAAGTAATTGTTTTACTTGAAAAAAGGTAAATAAGACATTACTTAGTAATTCGTTAGTAATAATAAGTTATAATAAGTAATCTTAAGTAATTGCTCAAGTAATTCTAAGCATTTATTTTACTTGAAATAAGTAATAAGTAATTACTAAGTAATCACTAAGAAATAGTAAGTAATTACTAAGAAATTGTAAGTAATTGTCAGTAATTAGTAAGTAATTATCAGTAATTGCTCAAGTAATTTTAAGTATTTCTATTACTTGAAATAAGTAATACGAAATTACTTAGTAATTTTTTTTTTATGAGTGAGGTTGCTGCACTATAATACTTTCTTGTAGACTTCGGATTTTAATTTGAGGTCAATTTACTTAAAAAAAAAACAACTCGTGCTAAAATGCGCTATGCCATTTTCAATGCAGTGGCAAAAACATTTAGAAAAAATATATAAATTATCTTCAGGTTGATTAAGTACATATTTGAATTCAATATGCAAACGTTGTTAGTATGTTCAAATGACATAATTTGCTGTTTATAGGTAACTTTACATTTTGCATATCTTAAGCAAATAAACGACGCCACATAAGAAATTATTGACTAAACGTCTTAAAGTTAATTAAGCATACGGAGTGTTGTAACAAAATGTTCAACTTTCTGTTAAAATATTCGTTCGTTCTTAGCAAAGTTACTGATAAGTAAATTAATATTATTATACATTTTCTTTTCGCAATTTTAGTAACTTGTCAAAAGAGACTGCTTTTGTTTTATAAAGGGAAAGGTATAAAGTTGGCTAGTAGCTCTATGTACAGTTTCCTGTATCATATAGTTTAAAACGGACAGTGACATCTAACACCGAGTTTTGAATGTCAGTACAAACCCAAAGGTATTGATTGAGACATTGTCTAAATATGTTTTCAATTTTTGGATATAAAAGAAGAACGAAACAGATGTGATATTTCATTATATATTCAAAAACTGCTAATTAAATACTTCTAAGGTAGTATCTTTTGTAGAACATACCTTTCAAACTTTAAGTTCAGAATACAAAACAAATTGTAGCGGTCAGCTATGAAGTTGTCCTTGTTCATTACAGCTTGTTTTCTACTGTGTGTTATAAATGAAATGCAACAACTAACAGGTAAGCCTCTTTGCAGTCTGATGTTTTATAGTTATATTATTCCTGTGAGACACCTCAACATTTTTTTTCTGCTTTTATAAATTTTAAGGCAATTCACGAAAAACAAGTAATCTCCTGGTTGTTCTCTTTGATACAATGTGATTTATTTCGAGATATTTATGTTAGTATTTCATAAATGAGAAAAGAGTGTAGCATTATTAGCAATGTTATACAGAAATTCTTCTAGCTTCAGAATCTATACCTCTTTGCAGAAATTTGCATTTACTATTTTCAGCAAATGTCGAGATTAAGGCTGAATAATAGAATAAAAAGATAACAGGAAACACCTACAATTACCGAAAAATATAGTCACATGCCACAATGTACCAAGTAACTACACAAGAAAAAACTTCAATAAAAAACAAAAGACAAACGAAAAAAAAGGAACTCGGGACAGCCGGACTTGGTACCGGCACTAGCAAAAGTTCAGGTGGTGTTGAAAAAGTGCACCACAACAATTACCCCTCATTACCCATTCCAATTCTAGTTCATGTCCTCGTTTTTATTCATCCAATGTAATAATCGACAATTGGAAAAAAATGTTATGCACTTGACAATTTTAGATGAGATTTGAAAAACAAGATACGATTGGAAGACAAAAAAGAAATCACACAAAAGTGTCTTATTGGGGAGTAGATCTTTATTGTGTGTTTGGTGATAGTTGTGCATACATATGTATATGCAGATGCAAATGTACCAACATATTTCAAGAATATATAACGTATATAAATCATACATTCTACACATATTAAATATGATGTTTTTATCACTTGGGTTTTGCCCCTTTACATTTTCTTGACTCTGTAATGCTATTTGTTAAGCATTGTGCCCATGCGTCGACATGCGCAGAAACATATTTGTAACAAAAAACTTTGGTGTAAACAATGGAAGGATATGAAGTAATGGGTTAATGTTCATTATATGTTTTGGAATGACCCCACGTCTTAATTAATATATCCAACAAGATATATATAATAACCGATTTGAAGTAAGAAAGAAAACAAAAGAAAACACAAGGACTTACAATTTCAATCACGGGTCACAATCTACAAAAAATCGTCACAACAAGGACACCTGAATAATATTAAAAAGTAAAAACAAAACAAAATGCAAAAGCGTTTCGAGATAGAAATTCTTGACAACCAAGCTTCGTAGTCTCTTTGACAAATTCCCCGTTTCCCTTCTTTTTTTCTATTTGTTACGGTACGAGCAAAACCGTTGGCCGGTATGCGTTGTGGTCAATGGCAATGACTGAAGGGTATTTTTGATCCGATCTACTCTGGTCTACCAGGTATGATAAATTTGCTTTAAATTGCCTGTAAAGTACACCTATTCTAGCTTACAGAAAATGCAGAATTTTAAGATACATTCAATTTTTACGTAAATCAAGGCGTTGTTTCCATCAAGCTATTTTATTAGCAAAGTGCAATACGAAAAAGCGCCAAATCAAATGCCGCACGGCCAATTTTATCAGATGTTTGGACATATTAATTTGTGAATTTGTAACGATCTTGTTGAAACCCTGTGAGCAAGAGTATCAGTATACCACATGTACAATTACTAATCATCGTAGAAACATGAAATAGTAAAGTCATGTATAAATGATTGATTTTCCTATTTTCCAGTTGCTGATATCGTCAATCGTATAAAAAGAGAAGGGTATTTTGAAGAGCCTTGCAGGACTCCAGCATGTCAGAGTAAGGGTTTAAGACAACAAACTATTTTTACACAATGATAAAAGCAGTGTATACATTGTAACTAAAATATGTTGCCTTGCTTATTCTGGGATAGATTTTGGTTTAAAATAATATTGACTTTGAGTCGGTTTTCTATATTTTTAAGCGAAGATCTCTTCATAAGATTATTGCTTTTTCTTAATTTTATTTTACAAGGTTTGATGTATTTTACGCATAACGGTGTATAAAATACTGCCTTGTTTAAATGTTCCAAAGTACAAGAAAGCGTAGTATAGCCCTCTTAAAAAGTATTGTTATCTTTTCCTGATTTGAAGTCTCCAATCTAATGAGATACAAACACTCTTCGCTTCCGGTTATCACTTGTAAAGTTGGCTAACAATACACAACTTAATCACTAATAACGAAAGTAGTGTAGTGTCACAGTAAACAATGACCAAGTAATATAATATGAATAGTGTTATGTACTGTGTTTAGCCTGAACAACACTTACCGTGTGGGGTTGATAACCGGAACTGCTTCGTTGTATTTAAATGCCGAAACTGAAGAGCGGACCAAAGGATTTTTTTGAAAAGGCCTATAATGATATTCAAATAACTAAATACCGAAGTTACTGTGAATTTTGATTCTGCATATGCGCATTTCGACAACTTATATCTCTTCAGTGCAGATAAAATAAAAATGTCAAGTATCATAATCATTTAGACAGACAATTTAGAGAAAAGACATTGGCATGTTCACATGAACTCCTTAAGCAGTTAGGAAGAGTGCGTCGACAGGGTATATAGGCAGTGTGCACAAATCATACAATAAATGATAGATAAAAAAAAATAGTAGTAAGGAAGAATCAAGAATGATAGTTGAGTAGAACTACTTCTTGCTAGATCTGGTTTACATGAACGTTGTATTTCTTTTTCAGATAATCGCACAGTTGTTTGTGGCAATGGCGGTTTACCAGGGGGGAAATAGGACGTTATAAGAAGTAAAGTCTCTAGAGATATCATAAGCGGAACCTGGATTTATTGTGATACATAAAACGACAATAAAAGCAATACACGATAGAAAAAAGAAATCTTACATATTTTTTTTTCAACAAAGCATTATAATGTCACCACTTAATATTTTCATAAGGCGTTGGGTAAAGTAACTTTTGAGTACGATGATAAAAGCTAGCACCAAAATCTTTTTTAAAGAGGGGGTACTTTTTTGATAATCAAGAGTTAAATTCTAATTTATTGATAATCAGAGTTAAATTGTAAAGTTATGATCATCAGAGTTAAATTCTAAATTGATATAATTCTACTTGAACTAAAATATTAAAAATCCAAAGTTCCAATTTAGTTTCTACAGAAAGAAATTATGATAACAAATTTCTCCTAAAAATCGAATCAAAACATTTTGAAGACCATAACTTAAATATGTGTAAAATCTGATAGAGAACAAATATTGCTGCGGTCAAGCAAGTGGCAAAACTTTCAGTTTACAGAAGTTAAGATTTACACCCCAAGCTGTTTACCTTTCATTGACTCGCCGTCGTGCAAAGACAACATTGTATACATTTGTCAGGTTTTCACGTCTGATATATCTACAATGTAGACATTTGACATCGATGAATCTTACACATTGTGTAAGCTTGGGGTGTTAATCTTGACTTCATTACAATAAAAGTTTTGCCACTTCCTTGACCACAGCAATATCAATAGTATCCAAATGAAAAAGTTTGATAAAATTTAATCTGGGACAGTACAGAAGTGGTGGGCCTCCGAGGGTATGCAGGTAAAGTATGGTGTAGGACAAATTGCAACTATTGAAGCATTTAAGGTTGCAAAACTATGCTGCAGCATATAGAATGGTATTTATTAGTATCCCGTACATAGCCTTAAGATATTTTGCTTTAGTCAAAATCTTTTGCTGTCTATAATAAACAATGAAAGAATATGGCGCCAATACACGCGAGACAAAGTCTCTACAAATGCATGGCAAAACTCAGAAAAATCAATGCTTTATTGTTGGCCTTTATTTCACCTACATCAAACAAAATTGCAAACATCAAAAGGATTTTTTACTGAAATGCTCATTACAGATCTATAAGAACCCTTGGACAGCGTTAACCATCATTTAAGAATTGAACGCATTATTTTGAAGTTTCATTGGGATATGAAAGGGTTGACCGAAGCACATTTTTAATGAAGCGCGGTCAACACTTTAATAGTCCCTATGAAACTTCAAAATAATGCATTCAATTCTTATAATTACATTTTAAAACCAAATCATAAAAAAAATTTATTTAAAAGATATTATGTCATGTACAATGGGATTCTTTTTTTACTAATTCATCCGCCACGTGGTCATATGATCAAATGTGTTTCATGGGAATTGCAACTTCATGTTGATGTGCCACGTGAGCGATGTTCACCTATCAAATTGACGGGATTCAAATAAATATTCATAAAATGTAATTATATCTTGTGTGAAAAACTAAAGGCAATGGGGATCAGTGATACCAAATGGTTCGAACCTTATTTAACTGAGCGTAAACAACTTGTTAATGTAAATGTAGCTAGTGGCAGAACTGCTCAATATTTCTTGTAGTGTTCCTTTAATGAAGTATTTTAGGTCCTCTATTTTCTATGCTATGTAAATGATATATCCATTAGTATAACTTCGGACAACAAACTCCTTTACAATAAAACGTGAATCGTGGGGTAATTGTCAATATAACTTTCTTAAAATCTCGGAAAAACTGAATGTATGATACTTTGCCCAAAGCGGAAACTGAAAAAATCATAAATTTTAAGTAAAATGTACATCATAAAATATCAACTTAGATAAAATATCTAGGCCTTGATGTCGATCAAAATTGTTTTGGAGATAGCACTATAAATATTTTAATCATAAGAGTAAATGCAAGAATAAAGTCTATGTATAGAAAGGGGAATTGAATTTTCAAGAAACCAAAAAACTTTTGTCAATTGTTCTCATGCAATATCATTTCAATTATTCTAGGTCTTCCTTGTATGCTGGTGTTTCACAAAAATTGAAAAAAATCACTTCTAATTGCTCAAAAGAAAACGATGCGTTTTATCAATAATATGGGTGCTAGATCTACTTTTGGTAAATCGAAATAGCAATGAACAAATAAAGGGATACGGGGTAAATTTACATGGGACAAAATCCCTATAAAACATGGTAAGATAAGCAAACAAAACAACTCTTTCATTGTTGTTCTTCATATTGAAGTCACTTTGCGGCCTTCAACAAACACTTGTACCTCACAGTAAGTTCAAGACGACACCTAGCACCGGTTTGAGCGGAATTCACTTACTAAATGTTGAACAACACTACAACCCTATATCCTTTTTGTCATGGATGCCGGGTCGTCAAAAAGCATATCATATCGGACAAAGTACTCTTACAAAAACTGTCATAAGTTTCCCGACAACGGGACCAATAGACAATACAACATATAAACGATCACAGAGCAATCATCGAGTTGATTGTTAGATAACTCGGCAAGTTAAATCGGGAGATGGGGGCAATATATATATATATATATATATATATATGGAAAAAATTGTTGAAAATATATCCTCACAAGTCGCACAAATAGTAAAAAATTAAAATTTGAAAATGCACTAAATTATATTTACATTAAAAAATAGTNTGCTGTTTTCCTGTTTTTGTAATCCTTTTTGTCATGGATGCCGGGTCGTCAAAAAGCATATCATATCGGACAAAGTACTCTTACAAACACTGTCATACGTTTCCCGACAACGGGACCAATAGACAATACAACATGTAAACGATCATAGAGCAATCATCGAGTTGATTGTTAGATAACTCAGCAAGTTGAATCGGGAGATGGGGGCAGTATATATATATATATACAGATGGCCAGAAAAATAGTATAATTTTTACAAATCAAGAAAACCCAAGTCTTAAATGCTGAAAGTGCATATATATGAGAAATTCTCACATGATCAAGTACACCATAACTAACAAAATAAAAGAGTATACACAGGAAACACCTACAGTGGCCGAAAAACATAGTCACATGCCACAATGTCCAAACAACAACAAAAAAAAAAAAAAATAAAAAAAAAAAAATAAATAAAAACTAAAGACAACGACAGAAACTCGGGAACGCCGGATTTGGTACCGGCACTAGCAAAAGCCAGCATGTATGGGCTTTTAAAGTGTTGAAGATACAGTTGCTATTCAGCCAACGACACACTTTGATATAAAAATTTTGATAAAGTTAGTGAAAGGCACATTTATATAATACCAGATCAGATCAATTCATTTTGTTAGTCCAATATTAGAAGTGTACACATTGTTTTACAAAAATGTTATAATTTGTACACACGACTATTATTGCCCTTTCAACTTTAGTTACACTGCAAGGTTTGCCTACATCTATTTCGATTGCCCCTTGTGTCTATCGATATTGTTTTTGTCCTAATTTTTGTCTTTCAGCGGGCTACTTAATGACAAATATTTGTAGGCAGACATTGTTCGGTGTTTACCTTTTTTTCTAATTGACCGCTCCCGACGTGGGTTGCTTCAGTGACATATTTTTAGCTGCGATCGATGTTGCTCAACTTTTTTGTCAAGAACATCGCTTAAGTTCACGCTAGAGGTCTTTCTGACCTCGCTTGAGGGGCTGAATGTTGTTCACCTCTGGTTGAAGACCCTCAGGAGGCGACATCAAAAAAGAGACTGGAATAAAAGCCCTGACCTTGATAAACTGCAATTTTTCCTATGAACATCATTTTTTACTGCCATTAATGACTGGAATGTGCTTCCAAACTCAATATATTCTGAATTATGACTCTTTTTAAACCAATTAACGACATTCCTATAGTACGTTGATTCAGATAAATCTAACAATTCTTTTGGAAATAAAAAGTATACAATGTTGATCAGCACCAATTTATGATATTCTCAAAGGACCCCATTGGAACAAGGGCAGAAGAATGTCGAACGAACAAAGCAGTGTTACTTTTTTTAAAAAATCGAAGTCCAAAGACATGGCCAAATAGAGAACACAGAAATAAGGATGCGAAATAAGCTTTCACTCTTTCATGGGTTTTCAGTAGAAATGTGTCATTTTAGTTTGCATATTTTTAGCCTACTTGGCATATCTATTATTTGTGCTATTTTTAATTCGCACTGGTGTATATGATGTCATTCCAAAACGAATTTTATCATCTTTTCCTAATTGCGTACGCGTATTATTCATTGTTCTTGTCTGTTCTTTTTCTCGTCCGCGAGAACTTACGCATCATCAACTTTCAAAAATGCTGATGTCGCTCATTACTTGTCCTCCCTTCATGACAAATATTTCGGCGTTTTTGCAAAAATCATAACATTAATTGTTTTAAGAAAGAACTGGGCATTGGTTATTCCAAAGGTAACTCACACAGCTCTTGCTCTGTCTAAGGAGGATATTTTATTGAACTATAAATCTGTTTTGCTTTTCCTTGAGATTTCTATCAAAGATAAAGACACGGATCTCCCCTCTTCATACTGGATACAACAATTACATAAATGAACATACAAACAACGATGCATCGCTGGATCTCCCAAATGTTTAGCTGTAAAAGATGAACTTTCAAAATATTTTGATATTTTTTTTCAAGAAGCGATGTAAAGGAAATATGGATATTGAAAACTTCTAAGATTTACTAAACATCGTAAACTCTAGATCATTATCACACTGCAACAACAATAAAACGTTTAACTTTTCCACACAATATAATATTATCCTTCACGAACAACTAAACTATTGGCTAAAAGATTTAATTCATAAAGGTTTCTCTCGAAAACACGTTAAATGGAGATATAAGTACATTTTTAAAGGCAGAGAACGATCTTACTATGTGAAATATGACTCCGAATCTAAACAAAATATACAAAAGAAGAATTGATTAAATTGTTACAGTGTCTGATCGACAATACACTTTTCCAGTTTCGAGGGCTTTTGTTTTGTAACAAACTATCTGAATAATACCGGAAGAGTAAGCCTCTCTTGCTTCTTATAAACCGTGTTGAACATGTCAAAACTGGAGTAAAGTCAAATCCGGTAGAAGAAACAACAATTGTAAATTCTGCTGAATCAGACGAACTAGAGATCATATACATTCACACAGTCTATAAAACAACGGCAATAGAATACCGAAAGAGCAAAGCACAAGATTACATAAATCAAAGTCCAGAGACAACTCAAAAGCAAGAAAACCAGAAGACGGAAGACCAAAGACACTTCATGCTCACAAAACACATAACACTACATATATAACACAAAAAACTAAAGCACTAAGCTAAAAGTTGAAACTGAGATGTATAGAAATGTCATTTAGAATTTTGAAAATCAACATGTCATCTTCATGCATTCCGTGGCATGAACTCTTAGTGATTAAGAAACAAATCATTCAATGTATCCAAAGCTCAAATTAAATATAAAGATTTGATCAATAGTAAAATTTTCATAAACGCAAATATCATTATAAACATTTAAAATTTAGTTTTGAGAAAGTGCATGGCTAGTCTTAAATCCGAACTCTTTAACATTTTGAAGGGAGTGAAATTTTAGCAATTTCGAAAAATGTACTCTTGACACAATTTTAGACGAATTAAATGCATCTTTAGCAGACACTCTTCATGTTATCCGTAGCATCACTTTATGCCCAAATTTTCATCACTTAGACAGTCATTGCAGTTTTGCGTTATACCTATTTAAATGTTAAAACAGTTCGGACTTGAGACAAGTAATGCACTTTCTGAAGACTTAACGCACTGTGTTTAACTTAACCAAATGAAATTGTTGAATTTCAAATGTTTAAAACTTTTTAATATCTCAACAGTTTCTGGTCAAAATTGGATCACTTGAAAGCGCGTTCAATTACTTTTCATTTTGAGTGCAAATTTTGCGCTTTATTTTTAGGGTCCGTATAGATCGAAATGAGTACCTTTGCCATATCAATCTTAATGTTTGATTGACCATTGAATAGTTATCGGTGCCCAATAAACAGAGATTCTAAATAAGTTAATGCAAAAGCAAAGAAAAAAAATCTACGAAAACAATTGAATCACACCCTACCCCCTTTTCTGTTATCTTTTTAAATCTTGTGAAAAGGTCAAAGTATGCAGGCTGTCGCTATAAATTACAAAAAACCAAACGCAACATACATTTAGAATCAATTTTTATCAGAACCTTCGAAAGTGACTTTACAAAATGAAATTGCTGATAGTTTTTTTTTTTATTTCTCAATGGATTCTGATCAAAATTAGCTCATTCGAAAGCATGTTCAATTGTCTGTCATTTTGTGATCAAATTTTACGCTTTATGCTAAGGGTCTGTATAGATCGAATAATAAAATACTAAAATGACTATGAATTTTTTTTCTGCATATGCGTATTTCGACAACTTATGTCTCCAGTGCAGATAAAATCAAAACAATTGGAAGTTCATAAACCGAAATACGTGTAAAACAGTTAGACAGAAATTAAAAAATATGATGTAAATAGAAAAGCCAAAATAAGTTAACGACAGAGCTGCGCAAAAGGGAAATACTCCTTAGTTTCTAACAAAATTTAAAAACATTTTTTTTCTAAATTAGTATCTTTTAAATTTTAAGGTTAACGTTTGATTGCCCATTGCGAAGTTACCAGTGGCCAATAAATAAAAAGAATAGTAAATAAATAAGTAAATGCAAAAGCAAAGAAATACATAAAAATATTTATACAAGAACAATTGAATCAGACACTACTTCCTTTATCTACCAATATTTTGACAAATACTGTTTAAAGTCTTTCACATACTGTGAAAAGGTCAAAGTATGCAAGTTGTCAATATTAATTACACAAACCTAACGCAAAATACAATTAGAATAAATTTTATCCGAACCTTCGAAAGTCAACATTGTGTATTTAGTTTAGAGAAAGTGCATTTGCTAGTCTCAAATCCTTTTTTAATATTTTTCAGGAGTTCTTGAAAAGTGTACCCACTAATTTTCACTCTTAGACAGTCATTGTAGTTTTGCGTTATACAACCAAACCGGATTAAATTTAAATTTTCCTTCGTTTACACGTCACAGATTAGTGACCTTGATATGCATTCTATTCATCACTCTGACTGTACCCATGACTAACTAAATACCGAAGTTACTGTGAATTTCATTTCTGCATATGCGCATTTCGACAACTTATGTCTCTTCAGTGCAGATAAAATCTAAACGTTTTGAAGACCATGAACTCAAAGATATTTAAAAACTGATAGAGAACAAATAACCAATATGATCTAAATGTAAAGCCAAAATCAGCTAACAGTCCACCAGCAGTGGCATCGACCCAGTGGTAACAAATAACTAAATACCGAAGTTACTGTTACTGAATACGTCACAAAGAACATTTACAGTTTACAGTTTTCAGATTTGATTAGCGCGTTGATTTGATATACTGATCAAGTCACGAGAGTATGTAACTCTCATTGGTCGAGTCAATGGGACATATAATTGACATATAGTAATCAAGTCTAATTTAGAGCACGCACCCTTTATCTGACAACACTAATAAATTACGTATTAGTTAAACCATGAGGTAAAGGTGTTTCAGGAATAGAAACCCCGACGGCCGGAGGCCGGAGGGGTTTCTTTTCCAGAAACACCGTATACCGAATGGTATAACTAACTTACACCCAAGGTAAAGAGAAAAGCATTACTCTTTTCATATTTGAAGACAAAAAAATTATAAAAACCCCAAAAGCAAATATAATATTTTTATTAATTGTACCCTTTATTATAAACCCTGTTGGATGCCTTTTCATGTTTGAGTAATTCCCAAACAATCAATGGGCAAACTGGTCTAGGTTATATTTAAATAACAATCGTGTCACGTAGACAGCGAATTCATCGATGTATAAAACTTCACAAACAAATCGAGTAAGCCGTGTGTTAATACCATTGAGTTCAAAGGGTATCAGAAATGAGTGTGCCAAATAAAAAAATGACAAAATGGATATATTTATTATTTACAAAAAGTATTTCAATGCGTGGATATATAGTGTTACTGAATAAGAAGATTAAAATAGAGATTGTAATTTATACATCAGAATGTTATAGTTCTAACTTATAAGAATGGAAGATATTGGTCACCTTTCTTCAAAATAGTGTAAGTATAAAACGGTGATTTATGCCTATACTCATTTCAAAAATGCGTTATGCTTTTGTGCAAAGAAATATGTGGTAGCAGGTCATATAGTTAGAATATGGGGGAGGGGTGGTGAAAATTTAAAACTTATGATAACCCGTCCATTCATATTCAAAGGGTTTAATAATTGTTGACAAAAATAGGCTACTCGTTAAGGTTAAAGGTCCCCTTTTCAGTTCAATGTTAAACCTATGGAAATTTTATGTAAAATCCCCAGCCTTAATGGCTGATATAAATAAATAAAAATAAATAGAGATCCACAGCCAGGGATCTACCCGCCAGCTCTGTCGACGGAGCCCCGATTAAAATGACAGTTTTTTTTTAAGAATAGAGAACTTGTCTTTGTGACTTATGCAGCGTATGAATATGAATACTTGTTAGCAAGTAAGATATATTCTAAAACGGTTTTGCCTTTCGATGTCCAATAATATTTTGTGTGTACGGATTAATTTGATAATATTCAGGTTAAACAGGTTTGGTATCAAGCAATGATAAACTGATTGCAATTTCTTGAATTTATATCAAGGAGTAAGTAAAAATCAGATCAATTTCAAAATACTTTCGTAGACCCTCTGATAAAGAAAGGAACGCGATAATTAACCAGATATCGATCTAAAAATATTTGATACAAATAAAGAAACTAGCAGATGTCATACAGCATTCCCTCTTTTCAATGTACTAATAATGATAGATATTCATAGAAAATTTGTATTGAAATGTAATTTTGTCTATGGGTCTGTTTATATCTTTATCACACATCATATGAAAGTGTGTGAAGTTCAAGCAGACAGTGATGAAGAAGGCCTGGTGTATATTTGTTTCACTATGTGTTGTGCTTTGTCTTTTAACATTACCAGAACCAATAGGTAAGGGATAATTTAATTTCATAGAATAAAATAAAGAGTGCTGTGCGGCAGTTCGTGTAAACATAAATAAACAAACGCGTTAAAATTCTTGTCGAACTGCGATAAAAGGTAAAACAAAAAATATATACACATATCAAAACGTAAAAAAAGATTAAGAAGATTAAAAAACAAGCAGACTATTAATATATCAGAAGAAAGAGTAGGTGCTTTTCGAACCAAAATCCAAAAGAAAAACTAAGGTATGTACAACTACCTAGGGGTGACCAGCTTTTAATATTCGGATTATTATTAAATACAAGTGTTATTTTATGCTAGTACAGAAATATTTTAAAATTTATGTCTAAAAGTTAAAAAATGGTAGCTACAAATTATTTTTGTTAGAAGTTTTATAATTAAATACAATGAATTTGGATTTACTGTGTGAATTTTGAAGGTATTTCATATTTGTTTTGTTTAATTCTTTACAGCTGCTGATGCTGCCGTGGAAAAACGTATCAAGAGAGATGATTTATGTGACAGTAAAGACAAATGTAAGTGTATACATGTTTTGTGACTGCTTTAAGAATATTTCACTGGAAGCAAAAAAATAGGAAAATTCATAAAATAGGAAACAAAGAAAAAAAGAATAAATCTCAACAGCATAGCTTGGTACATAAACATTTGCATGGTGGCATTTATCCATGTACCATATCGTAAAATCGGAGCAATGAGGTTAGTTAATCACTGAAAAGGAGTTGATATTTTGCCTTACAAGGCCAATTGATTCCTCTCTTTTAAAAAAAAAAATATAGATTGGTCTATATAATGTATAAGAGTCTGGCTTTTTCTCGATTATGCATGTATTTTGACGATGGCTCGTAAAGAATCTCTGTTTTATGGCCTGATTACTTCGCAAAGACAGGGTATCCCGTTCGCCACCAAGGAACGTACATATCAGCTGTTAAGATGAAGCCACTGAACCATCCAATGTGCAAGGGGTAAAATATTCGTATCCTCCGATAATAAAGTGTTAAGCATCGAAGAACATATATTGTAAAGGCCAATAATTAGCTGTCGTTTCTAAATTTTGGAAAATTTTGTTAAAAACTAAGGAGAATCTCACCTTTGCATAGCTCTGTCCTTAGCAGATTTTGGCTTTTTTTATTTTGATCTTATTGGTTATTAGTTCTCTATCAGTTTTTACACTTATTTCGGTTTATGGACTTCCAACTGTTTAGATTTTATGTGCACGTAAGAGACATCAGTGGTCGAAATGCGCATATGAAGAAAGAAAATTCACAGGAACTTCGGTATTTTGTTATTTTCAAAAAAAGCAAGTATAATTAGCTAATCTAAAGAATAATCAGGATCTAATAAGATGAAACTTTGAGGAAATCGAAAGTACAGGACTTTGATGAGAATTTGTAAGAAAGTGGCTCCATTTTGTATATGCAGATTGATCTGTCATGTTTACATCTGCTATATTGAAAGATATTGCATAAAACATTGAAAAAATGCTTTCATATGAGAGGGGGATACATTGGACTACGTTAGTCCAGATACTAGACCAAAAAAGCAAACAGTCTTGATAACGCCTGTATTATCAAACAATTAGAATAGAGAATTACCTTACACTTATTTTCAAAAAATACATTTGTGTCCAAGCACGAAGCAACGTCAATTAGTAAACCTAGTTTAATTTTTTAAGAACTGCAAAAGTATGTTTTTAATCAGTTAGTAAGCGTGCATATCATGTGATGTTTTATACAATTTCAGGTGATCCTAGCCACACGGGAATTGGTGCAAACAATCCTGCAATACCTGGAAAATAGGTGTAGTTGAAACTCATTTTGATCAACAGAAATGATACATAAACATTTTAAAATATAAGTGTTCACCTATTTTAAATACAGCCTCATATTACTACATGTACGAAGTGTCTTTTCTTCTTCTTATGTTTAATTTTATTGGCCGAGTAGTTTCAGAGATGACGTTTGAATGTGTTTTCCCGCAAGGGTCATTGGTGGCTAGCTGAGATATAGCACAGACCAGAAAAACACCTTTTCTGCAGGGGACCACCAAAGGACTATTTAGGCCTAATTGTGTTCCAACTAGCTTATTAGCCTCAGAGGAAAAGCTCACCCAGGAATCTATAAAATTTTACTTCTTATTGATTTTTTATAATGCTAAAAATTTCCGGTTTTACTTTTATTTTAAATCTTGAAAATTATATATTCTTACAAAAATTTTAACTCTGAACAGTGGATCTTTTTTTCTCGATTTTATGAAATGAAAGGCATTTTATGAGACCTGCACAATACAAAAAAATACCGAAGTTGCATAAAAACAGTAAAATTTCGTTATGCTGTACACGTGTTTCAAGGAATAACCTTTCATCAAATTAATTCAATAAACTTCAGATTTTGTGTTCAATAATGTTATATGAAAATGAAATATTTCTGAATACATTATCAGTAATCTGAACCGAAAAGTCGTATGGTAATTTTCTTTGGTTTTCTTAACATTTTGTACTTATAACAAATTATGCTTTATGTGATTTTGTTTTTGAGAGATATGATTTCTATTGTCCTTTTAGATTTTAAAGAGTTCCTCTGTGAAGTTAGAATGTATTTCGTTTTAATCCATAATGATATATGTATCAATTATGGACTTTTTACGAAGTCAATTTGTTATATATGAACCTGTTAGGTTTATATTGACCGAGGACGAAGTCCGAGGTCAATATATTCCTAACAGGTCCATATTTAACATATTGACAGAGTAAAAAGTCCATCATTTTTATATTACATATGTATTTTAATGGTATCTCATTACATTTTTCTGGTGACAAAATTTGTCAGTTCATCGGAATTTAATTACAAATAGAACCATTATTTGAAGGCGGATGTGGATCAGCCATCATCTAGATAGGTTACATGAGTGCTCATAGGATAAATAATTGCCGACATTTCTCTTATATTGCAAATAAAAAAAATAAGAAGCATTTTTATTAGCGCGTTTACGTGAAGTTTGCAACAAAAAAATCATGTGACAACAGTACATACATTTTTCATTGATCATTGGTTGTTCCGTAAAAACATTTTAATTCCCTTTTATTTTTCCCGGCGGAAACTCCTATTAAAATGTAAAGCGTTTTCCAGTATTTCTGAATGATTTTTCATAAGAGCTTTCTTAGTGAAAAACTATAGTCTGAAATCTAACCAGACCACGCTAGGGGCCTTCTTGATCTCGCTTGAGGGGGTGAATATTGTTCACCTCTTGTTGAAGAAACTCAGGCGACATCAAGATGTAGACAGGAATAAAAGCTAGGTCCTTGATAAACTGGAGTTTTCTATGTATCGTGTGAGTTTCTGTCACATGTACATTCACTCCATATCCTTTCATTTTTCCTATGTAGCGTCAACAAAACTAAAAATAGAAACATTGCGTCCATATACTTAAAAATAGAAACATAGCGTAAATATATTTGAAACATAGCGTCAGTATACCTAAAATTAGAAACAACGCTGAAATATACTGAATATTCTTAAAATTATGTGAGCGTATTAGCCAATGAGATTAATGAGGAACTTATACCATATGTAATATAATATAATATATAACTTTTTAGGAAATCTCAAACTAGACCTACTGACAAAATTGACTGGAATTAAAAAAAAACAAAAAACAGGGTATTATTCAAGATCTAAATTAAAAAGTAGTTAGACAAAGGACACTCTTTAATTTTATGTTAATTTCTTTGTTGAGATGAAAAGTACTGTACTTATTATTACAGAACTATCAAATTTGGTGAATATTGCATTCATAAACTCTTAATTCTTTGATAGACAAACCATGAAAACCATTTGGAATGTTATTTTATTTGGAGTATTGGGGTCAGGGAAAGCACGTAAAGATTTCAAGAAAAAATGTGGGATTATATGTAATCATTGGTTAAAAATAACTAAATACCGAAGTTACTGTAAATTTAAATTCTGCATATGCGCATTTCGACAACTTATGTCTCTTCAGTGCAGATCAAATCTAAAAGTTTGGAAGACAAAATTTAGGAATTACCCGTAATCCCCAAGCAATTTAGTGATTACATATACTCCCTGATTTTTTAGGGATTATATGTAATCCCTGATAACACAGATTCCCTGTAACATATATATAGAATAATTGTCCGATGTAAGCTGATTATTAGCCCAATATAAAAAAGAAAGAATAAAAAAACAAAGCCGAAGAAAACAGATAAGTCCAGATAGAGTGGACAATAATAATAACTTAGTGTCATATAAACGAAGAAATGGTAAAATAAAGCAAAGGAAAGATCATTGACCCCAAACATAAAAATAAAGCAATACGAGAAATGGGCTGAGGGCCTTTAATAGTTTGAAGTTAAGCGCTGGTATAGCCATTCTCACTATCACTTCTATGAAAATCCAAAACTCTTATAAATTGTTGTGTTTAAATGAATGGTGATAAGAAAACAAACGTATGCTTCAACACAGACAATTTCATTAAATTCTATAATGGGAATTTAATACCCTGCAGACTTTAAAATGGGATTATGTAAGGGATTCAAATCATGTAAAATTGTTACATATCTTTAGATTTCATCGATTCAAACAGGGTAAGAAAAGGACAAGATGCGATAAGGGGTTGATTTGGCCCAAGATTCCAGTGAATTTCTAAGTTGCCCCTCAAGATTATCTTTCACGTTCCTTTCAAAGTTGAAATATCATTTCCAAAAATATACAAATGTTAGAACCAATGACGTCACAAAAGGTACAGTTCTGACGTCATGAAAAGGTTACTTTTGGGCATTTTCATAGAAATATACCGAATTTGACAGTTTTCCCAACCGGAAATATCGAGCACATTCAAGAACCAGTTTGATGATTTACCAACTTATTGGTACACATGAACTGAACCTCTCATATAAATATTTTTGTGGTTCTTGCATGTGCTCTATATTACCTATGCAGAAAAGGTAGTCAAAATTGGTCAAATTTGTCATTTTTCGACGAAATCTTCAATTTATCTCTTCCTCTACACTCAAAAACTCAGTAATTATACATCAATGTTTGAGAAATGTTACTGTTTACTGCAAAGCCATACCCATAGAATATTTAAACGAGAAAATTCTATGAATTCAACCAAATTGATTTTTCAGGCCAAATAAGGCCCTTACTGCCCCTACTCCTTTGCATATCGATATTTTTTCTTTTAATATATCTAATATTCAAGGGTTTGTTGTCGATACAGTGAATACCTTGATAGAGCTCGGTTTCATACAAATAGCCTATTTAAGCAAGGTTACATGTGTATGTTACCCACAACTTGAAGTCATCACTACAGAAGTTTTATAGTCGACATCACAATCTTATCGACCGCTATGAAATATTTGTTTCCCAGATGACAACAGATGACAACAAATCTTTCCCTTACAGATAAATTTTGTTTTTCCTCAATCGGATTTAACTTTACTACCGGAGGTGATATGGTCAACACGGCGGGTGTCTTACAAGAAGCAGGAAATGCTTACTCTACTGGTGCACCTGATCTCATCAATGGTATTCACTGGGTCCGTGTTCATCTGTTTGTCTGTCTGCATTTTTCCTTTATGTCGCCTACTCGTGTGGTGTTCTTGTTTCTTGGTGTTAACGATGTTGCCTTTATCCCTAGATTGTTTGTTTTTTTTTACTAACGCATCAGTTCTCACTTACTATACAAATTTGATATGAACTACTGTGTACAACAGAAAGCAATTGTAAAATTATAATGGTTTTGAAAGGAGAAAACAATAACAACTCAATTATAAATCAAAAGAAACCATTTTCCCGACAAAAATGTCCTGTATTAAAAAACCTACGCACATGGATCTATGATATCTTTCGTATTCTATATTCAACGTTTATACTTTAGAGATCGCTTACCATTAATACGCACTACCACAATGCATTTAAATGATACGTCCATATGTTGTCAAAGGTTGGAAAATCTACTGCTGTGACAATAGATTAAAATCTTGATAATCTTGGAAATTGGGCGTTGTAATACAAACAGGAACGAGTGCAACCACACCCATATGCATTTAAAAATTAATGTGAATGAAATCATTTGAATGATTGGTTGGTTTTTATTTTTTTAAGTATATGGTAACAATTTAAAATATATCACATGTGTTCAGTTTGTAACAACTTCCATGCACGGTTTAACAATTTTTATAGCAACTCATAAATAGGAAATAGCAAAAGCTCTTATTCAGAAAAATTCTAGCTTCTGGACTACAATGTGACCCTACAATGTCTGACGGTTCAAGCCTGCCAGCAAATAAGCATACAAACCTGATAAGCGGACATTTCTCACAATTCAATTCAATTCGCCAATAAAGGTTTGGACGCCTTAAACCTGGTCAACATTCTTCACAGTAAAACAGTGACATTTCATCTTACTTTGAAGATCAATCTGTCCCACGTACTTCGTATTATTACACTAAACTTATGGCAACTAATTACTTTCAAGCCAAAGAACATGATTGCAATTATTCTCTTATCCATACAGTCCGGCTGAACACTTGATAACTGGTGACCTAGATATCGCAAGCAACCTGAAATTATTACGAGATATCGTTTCAAAAGGTCCTAAATGCAGTAAACCTTAGAATATCAACTGGAAGTACTTAAGATTTTGATGCATGCAGCTGAGAACTTTCTAGAAAGTGGGCAATGTAGGGAAAGATGTTGACACTGTCCAATTTGATAAGGTCAATAAACTCTACTTGTGGATCACATTCGGCGCTCGAAAGTATTACTTGAAATCCTGAAATCCTAGTATAAATTAATATTTGAAAAACCTCTCATCATGAAATATTTGGCCAATCTCCAAAATATTTCACTGTCTCTACAGATAATGCTTCTAAAAATAACTCTTTATTTCCAAAAAAAAAAACACCATCTCGACGGCCTTGTGAGAGAAATGGGTACTGACAATTCATCAGACAACCCTTCTTATACTCCAAGAAAAATATCGAGAGTCAAGGTTATCAAAAATCACACTTCCGATTTTGCTTCCTATGGCATTAAAGTGGATGATAAGAATATTTACTTCGTGAGACATAAGTTGTCGAAATGCGCATTTGCGGAAACTAAATTAACAGTAATTTCGGTGTTTTGTTATATATTACTACTGAGTCGGTGCCTCTGCTGGTGGACTGTTAGTCCCCGAGAGTATTCACCCAGTAGCCACTTCGGGGCTGGGTCGAAAACAGATTTTATTTGAAAACTTGCAATATCTAACTTGAACTCTTAGGAGAATCTTCCTCTAAATCCAGAGACGGAGATTTATTATTTCACCACTAAACCTTTATCTTAGGTTTTTATTACTTACTGACCGCAGTTACAGATTGCCCAAAAGGTTACTGTGAAAAAGCATACTCAACGAGCGGCATAAATCAGATGCGTATTTTAATAAAATTCCAGACATCTCCCGTTTAAGCTATCATCCGCCAGTACCATCTATTGCCACAACGTTCAAAGTTTTGATTTTTCTACCTTCTATACAACTCAAAAAATAAAATAAACTGAGAACAGACATTTCTGCTCAAATGCATATTAAATGTTTCTGCACTGGTAATGGAGAAATCACATATTTTTATTAGTAGGAAAGACAAAACTTTTCAATATTTTTGCTTAAGGGGGTATAAGTGTCAGAAATTAAAATTAAAACTCTCACCTTTTGTTTTGAAGACTTTGCTTATAGAACAACATGAGCAAAAAATGTTATAAATCCATTTAAGGATTTTTGAGATATCAGACGTCAAAATTTTGGCGGGAAACAGTTCTCTCCAGAGTTTTCCTTCAATTTCCATTAGCTCTTTATATGCCTTGAAAGATATGCAAATATAATTTGAAATTGGTCAAATTTAAAACATTGGAAAAAAGAACGGAAGCGGGGAAAGTGTCAAAGAAACAACGATCCAAATGGGAGTTATAACAACTCAAAGCCACCATAAGATCTTCAATGAACGGTGAGGAAACCCCAGAACCAACGGCAGATCGGAGTCGGCCCCTAGAAGGGGCTAAGTATATGATATTTTTATATATAATGTATCAAAATGGGGAATAAAGAGAAGTTGTCGCCCGGACACACACTCCGTCAACTGTATATTAAAAGGGAATAGGTCTAAAGCACGGGGAGGAATTTAACCGCCTCCGTCCGGCACGATAGATAAACTCTGCAAAAAAAAAGAAAAAGGAAGGGAAACTGGGAATATGTCAAAGAGACAACGACCCAAAGGGGAGTTATAACAACTCAAAGCCACCATAAGATCTTCAATGAACGGTGAGGAAACCACAACCAACGGCAGATCGGAGTAATTAGCAAAGGAATAGCCAAGAACATCTCAATAAGAAATCAACAGAAACCCTTTTTCCGTCCAAACGTGATGCCATTTATTAAAACAACCCTTGCACATGGATCAATTATATCTTTTGTATTCTAATGACAATCTATATTTAACGTTCATACCTCTTACATAATTTTTTTAGAGATCGATTACCATTAGTTCACAATAAAAATAACACATTTGAATGATACGTCCATATATTGTCAAAGGTTAGATAATACACTGCTGTGAAAGTAAATTAAAATCTTGATAATCTTGGAAATTATCAAAATTGCAATACAGACAAAAACGAGTGCAAACACACCCATCTGTATTCAAACACAAATGAATAAAATCATGTAAATGATTTTTTTTTAAATATAGGGTTACAATTACTAGTATATATATATAACATGTGTTCAGTTAAGGATTAATTCCATACATGATTTAAGTTTTTTTTGTAGCAATTCTTAATAGGCAAATAGCAACAGCTCTCAGGGAATTCTATCTTTTTGACTGTTTTATTTGTATGTTTACTATACTATAGGAAAACGGGAAAGAGTAAGGAGTGGTTTGGGTACCCATAAACCGGTTTAACTCTACCGCTAGCATTTTTCCATTTCCAGCTCCAAGTCCGGCTATCCCTAGTTTGTATCGTTATTTATATTTGTCCTTCATTTTTGTATTTTTAGTGTAGTTCCCTTATGAATTTTGGCCATTGGTTGTAATTTTTGGTCATTGTAGGTTTCTTCTGTTATCTTTCCTCGTATGTGTGAGGTGCTCTCCGATAGCTAAAGAACTATAAAAGATATAAATTTGAAACTTTGCACCATACTAGAGTATGATCTGCAGTAGTGCTCTGTTGGTTTGGAATTAGGGGTAAATTATGGGCAAAAACGAATTTTCGCGATATCCGATAATTGAAGAAATCTCCAAGGCAGTTGAAACTCAGGAATCGACTCACATTATATGTAGCAACTTCACGGAGGGCGTCAGAATTTGTGTATGACCTTTCAGGGCATGGCCTCTAGGTAGGCATATCAGTAAAGAATCAGGTTAGATAACTCTCCGGACAAAATTCTGTTACCTTTTATTTGAACTGATATTTTATTGTGAAATAATGTAATAAAATGTTTGATATATTTAAAATATTTAAGGTTGGAATGTAAACATTCTTTCAGCACAATGTTTGTTTATTTTATATTTGGATATAAAAAACGCCAGATTTTTAAAAATTTCATATGATGGTAATTTTCTATTTTCATTATGTTAACTTGGGAACGCACTAAAACCCATCTAGCATATGGAAGATTGATACTTCACATATCTGCAGCGCAAATTTCATTACAATCGGACCTATGGAATTTTTTGGCTTTACTGTTAAAAATGTAAATTTTTGTAGTTTTTGCGCGTGGTCTTTTGATTTTGACTCGAGTTATGTTCCTTTGACCACAAATATTTAGTTTTTCCCACTTCGAATGTGCTGCCATCTGGCGTTAATTGATATACCTACTCTAGGGGGCCAAAAAAAGAAAAAAATCTATTCAGCTGGATCTTCTATTTCACCTTTATGTAGAAATCTTGTAATCAGGGTATAAGTAATGCAATAAAATTTTTCTGTTCCGAAGGTTTCGGAATTTTGAATTTTTTCCTCAGGGCAAAATAATGAGTGAAATTGTATTTCGAGTTATCCAGTTATATACGAAATCTTCTGATGCAATTATGTTTTGAAGCTGAAAGTTTCTATATGAGTTCCATTATATTTTTTCAAATTTACTGAAGGAACATTTGGTATGACCCCAGTGGGCACGCCTTTAGACGGCCAAAAAATGAAAAACATTAAATAGCATATTACTGGACCTTTGTTTATAATTTTTATTTTATGGTTTACATTTCATGGGGAATAACTTAAAGTGCTTTTGGAATCCAAGATAGGAATTTATTATTTTGACTTCGGTGCCAAATTTGGTAATTTTCCTGAAAATGTAAAAGTCCAATAATTTTCAAATTCAAACATGAAATCATATAATAAATCAGCTGTTAAATGCCATCAGCTAGAATGACCACTTTGACTTCAAAAGTATGATTCTTAATTTGTAAATTTTCTAAAACTCTCAAAGACCCATTACTTTTTGGAACGTTGCCTGGCAACCATATCTTTTTTGGTGCCTTATTATATCAATGATCATTTACAATAGTCAGATTGCAAAAAACTTCGATTCCAATTTTGGTAAATTACCTGAAAGTCTTAAAGATCTGTTATTTTTGGAATTCTACCCAGCAACCATGGCTTTTTCAATTTCTTACGGTAATTATGATCATTTTCAATGAACATATTGCAAAAAACTTCGATTCTAATTTTGATAAATCTCCTGAAAGTTTTAAAGACATGTTATTATTTGGAATTCTACTTAGAAGCAATATATTTTTCAATAGTCAGATTGCAAAAAAAACCTTTGATTCTCAAGTTATTTATTTCATTTTTTTTTTTTAATTTTTTTTTTTGATTTTCTGAAACCCTCAACGGTCAGTTATTTTTTTTAAATTCTACCTTGCAACCATGCCCTTTTCAATTTTCTATATCAAGAATCATTGTTCTCAATAGAAAGACTGTAAAAATCTTTTGTTATAGTTCTGGTAAATTTCCTAAAATGCTCAAAGACCAGTATTTTTTGGAATTCAACTTTTCAATTCCTTACAATAATTGGAATTGTTTTAAGGCAAAGTGTACATAATTCAATGCCTCTAGCGGATTGGGAGAGTAATAACGTGCGTCATTAGTAATATCAGGAATGAAAATGGACGGCGTCAAAATGTTGTGGAGATCAAAGTTATCGTGAAGGGTCTATTGACTTGAAATTTCAATAGCAATATATATTATAGAAAGTCAGTCCAGATATTTTTGAAATTGTCCAGAAAGTATAATTCGACAGGTCAAAGATTTTGAAAATGTTAGTGTTATTCTAAACTTTGACATGTTCGTTGCTTTCAGGTGTTGATTTATTTTTATACAGCATCGTATTGGTTGACAAGGATATTAAACAGGATAATAAAGATAACGAGAGAGAATAAGAGATTTATATAGTGCATAATTTTCAGTTGTAATGAAAGTCTTTGCTACTTTTATATCTTTTTTTTGAATCCTTCTCATTTCAATTTGAAATTGTTTGACTGAATGAATCACGTAACATAAGTAAGAAATAATAGAAAATAAAAAAGAATGTATCAATAAATACCGAAATTACTGTAAATTTAGTACCGAAGCTACTGTAAATCTAAAGCCGAAGTTTCTGTAAATTCAGGTCGGAAATTACTGTTAATACTGTTAATTCATTTCGGATATAACTGTTAAAATGAAGTACTAAAACTAAATCTATTTGTAATGTAATTCTAGTATCATACATGGTTTTTTTAAATTTTGTACCGAAATATCTATAAATTTGAGTGGTTACTGTAGAATGATTACTTTATTTTATACATCTATAAAAGAACCTACTTTAAATCGAAAATATTCATCTTTTGTGTAGAAATTCTTCGGTAATGAGACCAGATCCGGAGTATCTCGAGGTGCAAAACAATTTCGATCTACTGTTTTGTTACAAGTAAAACATACTTACGATTCCCGGTATGATAGCACTATTTTAAGACTGGATATTCGGAATTAAAATGCTATAGGCTTATATGATTCGCATGCTTTTAGCCACGGGAAATCGCGTAGTTATTCTGAGTTAAACAACATTCTCAAATATTCGTTTATTGGATAGGTTAAAACACAAACTTCATTATATACTTGATCAACTGGACAAACAATAAGAGGAGTTCATTTACAACTATAACCTCATTTTAAACATTTTGTGAAATATATAATTTTGACCAGGATATGATAACAAAATATGTCCGGAAATTCGGAATTAGCTTTATTTAAAGAGAGCAAATCGGGCTGGTAACTCGTCTCGCCCCACTCAACCTCAATGTATCGAAATGGAAATAGGTTTGGTTATAGATTCACTAAACAGTCGTGCTTTAAAAAAAATAAAAAGGGAAAACAAATGTGTAAAGAGATATGGCCACTTCCTCGTGAGTTTATTTCATTCAGTATACCAATTTTGCGAATTCATTAAATCTTCTCGAAAACTGTTTAAACATGTCATATGTCATATACACTATAAAAAACAAACTCAATTGAAATATATTTTCAAACGTTTAGATAAAAGATCCGCACACTAAAAGTGTCACTTGAATGCAATTTTGACAGATTTAAACAATTTTTGTAGGTTTTTGTTGAAAGTCTTTGTACAGCACCTTCTGAACAAAACTACCATTTTGGAGGGAAAAGGCTATAAAAATGCTTCAAAAAATTGGTTTTGGTTCTTGATGTCCATCGTTCCAATTACTGTAAATTGTTTAAATTAACACAAAATGCTACCTACAGCTAGATATATGTTCAACGGCTAATATGTCAGAAAACATACAAGTGTGGCATGTACTATTTTTTTTCATAGGAGGCACATGTGTATCATAGACCACTTAACACGAATTTCGACAATATTTGGGCTTATGAAAATAGCCCAACATTGGAACAAAAATAAAAGAACTAAAATTTCTTGTACTACAACAGTTGATTGAGGCAATCGCATCAGGAGATCTGTAAAGTCTAATTTATATTCGGTTTTCCTATAAATATTGGTGTTTAGAAAATAACTAAAGTAAGCAAACGCCAAAAATTGATAATCGTTAGTGCCATGTATACAAGCAACGTCTTCAGTAACGTCACCGGAAAAACGCATTTTGTACATTAAAATCCATCATTCAAAGCGATACATCTTGAAAATGATTGCTAAGGAATTTCTTTACATCAATGCATTTGAAATTCACTTTGGAATAAAATATCAATTTTTCAAAAAAAAAATGTTGAATAAATAAATTTGCATTCACGATTTAAGTAAATATACCTTCAAATTAGAACTTTATAATTTTAGTATTTCATGCAGTAAACTTCAAATAGTCATATCTCGAAAATGAAAACAGTGCCCCCCCCCCCCCATTTTTTTTTCGACTTTCCAGCTTATATTACCAAGTAACATTTGTATACAAAATTAGAAAAAAATCGTCGGAGTAGTTAATTACGTACATTTCGCCTTAAATAGTAAGATTGCAAGAATTTTATTTTAAAATGATTTATATTGACCATTCTTATACATGTTCAAAACCAAACTTTTGTATGGGTCTAAAGAAGGCGATGGTGGGGGATATTTTTCCTTTCCCATGTTACATCACAGCTTTCAAAATATAGCTCTCGATACTTTGATTTATTTTATTTTTTTATTATTTTTTTTTTTGTAGTTTAGTTTTTGTAAATAGATTTTGTAACTGTATTTTTTACTTTTTTGCTGTGTTTTGATAAACCGGATATGTTTCAAAATATCAAATTTCAAATGCGTATACTGTTGACTTCAGTATACTGCTTTGCTTTATATATCTCTTGAGATCAAATAATTGAAGATAGGTCTAATTCAATTGCACCTATCTTCAAATGAATTAAAGATAGGTTTAATTCAATTGAACCTATCTTCAAATGAAGTAAAGATATATTTTATTTAATTAGAGATATCTTCAATTCAATGAAAATAGGTTCAAATTAGCGGAATTAAACATATCTTTAATTGAATTAAAGATATCTGTAATTGAATTAAAGATGTCTTTAATTCATTTGAAGAGAGGTATAAATGAATTAAACCTATCTTTAATTGAATTGAAGATATCTCTAATTGAATTAAAGATATCTTTAATTTATTTGAAGATAGGTATAATTATTTTGAAAATATGTCAATTGGCGTAGTATGAACGCCAAAGTAACATATATTCAAATAATTATACCTATCTTCAAATAATTGAAGATAGGTCTAATTCTTTTAAAGATATGTGCAATTCATTTGCACTTGTCTTCAAATCATGAAGGGGAATTAAACCTATCATTAATTGAATTAAAGATATCTTTAATTCATTTGAAGATAGGTTCAATTGAATTAGACCTATCTCTAATTCATTTGAAGATAGGTCTAATTGAATTAAACATATCTTTAATTGATTTGAAGATAGGTCTTCAACTGAATTAAACCTATCTTCACTTCATTTAAAGATAGGTATAAATGCAACATCTCCTGAATTTATTTGAAAATGGGTGCAATTCAATTAAAGATAAGTGTAATTCATTTAAAGATAGGTTCAATTCATTTGAAGATATTTTAATTAAAGATAGGTTCAATTCAATTATACCTATCTTTAAATATTTAAAGATAGGTACAATTTATTTAAAGATAGGTTTAATTGAATTACACATATCTTCTATTAATTGAATCTATCTTTAAATAAATTAAACTTTCACTTATTTGAAGATAGGTACATGTATAATTATTTGAATATATGTTAATTTGGCGTTCCATAAAGACGGCCATACGTTTTCCATATGTTGTAAGAGGTTCCAAAATAATTAGATGGATAGTAAAAAGGAAAGCAGGCATACAATACCGAATGCAAAACGACCATCTATAATCAAACAATCATTATATTATGATAGAAATGTAATCAACAGCATGATTGGTTATGATTGAATTTTATATCTTATGGAGATATAATAAAAAATGTTTGACGTATGTTTAGCTTTAGCCACTTTCGCTCAAGGGTTACGTATTTTTGTTTTTCTAAATTTCAGTCCTGTTTTACGTTTCCTGAAAGTCGGAGAAATACGTGTCTCCTCTCTGGAGATAATATAGTTCTCAGCAAGTGATTGAATGGAATTAAATTATGACGGCAAATATGTTTGCCGTTCTTCTACTTGACCATAGGGTCTGTAAGTCTCGTTCAATTTTGGAACTTTTGGGTAAATTAATTGTTCCCGAAAGTTGCATTTTTTATCAATAAGATATGACGTTTCAAGCACATATTTGGACGTCATAATGGTGCAACGTCAATTTTTGGCGGAAAACGTTTTGAAATTGCACTTTTATCGTGAATTCTCGGAGTTGCTTGACGAGACTTATAGACCATATTGTTACATCATAAAAAAGGCAATCATGCCTGAAGACGTCATACTCAAAGAACAAATTTATTTCGGACCATCAGAAAAGGTGGTCATGTTTTTCTCCAAAATCTCCATGAAGTCATTAGAGAAATATAATCAAATTTTCAAATAATTCATATACTCGGCAAGTCTCCCGTCCTCGTTTAAGAATTTCAGAATTTAAATATCTCTAGTGTAGAAATGTCTTTTCTTCCTCGATACAATTGAGGATTCATTCACTTTATTTATATGGCTACTTTTTTGTTGCCTAAACTTCTAAACTGCAAGTTCATCTTCTGAGTTTGTAAGATTAGACATTATTACACATACGGTTTTTCAACTCGTTGAAATTGTTATCTTTAATTGGTATTTATATATTTTAGAACATGTTTCCTTTCGTTGCTTCAAACTGATTAGGTGTTCATTCTGCAGAATTTAAAATGTGCATCAAATTTCGGTTGAAATTTTACCCCAGTGGACTAGAAATATCCGATGCATTCTGCACATCAGGATCAATAGGATGACACAAAACACGGCTTTGATTCTTTTTCACCTAAGAAATTCACATCCTGGTCCAAGATTCAGTTTTCAGCAAATTGCTTGGCACTTATCTGTAATCAGAAGGGCTTGATTCGTTTGTTCTCACGTGTTTCGTAACTAGCAGGTCATTATTCATTGTTCTTCCATAAATCGCTATTTTCAAGATGACACAACCAACTTAAGACGACCTCATGATACACACGTCTTAACTTGGTAAATGACCAATCATAATTATCTATTTCTACTAATTAATAACAGTGTTCATGAAGAAACATCACAAATGGCGTGAAATGGAAAGTTTATTAAAAGGAACTGGTACTTTGCATCTGCATTTAAGGCTTCGGGTATAAGATCGGTGTAATTTTCACTCATGTAAGACATTCTTCCATGTATTTACTTAAGAAAAGACGGAATTTCTTTTATCTATGAAAGGTATAACAATATTGATAAAAGCTATTATTAATTGCAAAAAGTGCCTCTCTGCAATCTCAAACAAGCCAAACAGATGAGTGTATAATTTACAAGAAAAGTTTCTTCTTCTGAAATATTTGCTTATAATACATTTGCAAACGAATACCGAAGCAAGAACGAGGAAAGGGGAATTCTAAAATCATAAATCCAAATTCACGGCAATTCACATCCAACACGAATATTGATAGTATGACAAAGACAAAGCAAAAACAAAAAAACAAAAATGAGTAAGAACGCCACACAACTAAAGCACTAACAGTGTGAACCCCTATAAAAACTGAGGTATCATCAGGTGCTCCGGAAGGGTAAGCATGATCTGCTCCACGCGTGGCACCCGTCACTCTACTATTGAAAAGTCCTGTTTTGTCACAGTCAGTGTTTGTCAGTCCGGTAAGAAACTCTGGATCTACCCAAAGATATCTGTTCTCATTTGTGAAGTAGAAACATTGTAATGGTCTGTCAAATCGTGGTGACGACCGTAAATCTTTTGTAGTGACAATTGCAACAGTTACTGAACATACCCTTGATGTATAAGTTTTTGAGACAGCAGTTCCGCTCTGTTGACAAATCGCTGTACAAACTGCATGCACGGCAATAGCGAATGAGTTGTGAAATGTACACGCCATATGCCGGAGATGTAGGAATATTACTGCTCAAAAACGGGAAGTTCACTATTGGAAAGTCGAAATCATCACGCTTGTCGTAACGTTTTGTTTTCAGACGTCCAGAGTTGTCAATGTAGAGGTATAGGTCCAGGTATGATGCTGATGATGGTGTATCAGTGATTTCTTAAATTTCGAGTTCATTAGGGTAACTATATAAGATGAAGGGTATCCTTAAATTGAGGATTGTTCAATGAAATAACATCGTCTATATAACGGAAACTGATATTAAAGGATTTGGCTAGCTTATTTTTTTTTCTGAACTAACCCTTGTATGAACCTTGCTTCATATGAATAAAGAAACAAATCGGCTAAAAGTGGCGCACAATTAGTCCCCATAGGTATCCCTATTGTCTGCTTGAAAACTTGTCCTCCAAATTCTACAAATATGTTATCAATCAAGAATTCCAGCATTGCGATGACATGCTCCTCTGTATACTTTTTGCGTGAGTCAGTGTGATGTTTAACAAAATAGGTCCCATCTTTACATATCACTAAATATGAATATCTTCTTTCATCCTTTTTAGTAATGAAAGACGGATGTATTAAATCCCGGAGTACTGACATTAGCTTATCGTGTTGAAGAGTAGTATAAAGAATAGAAAAATCGAATGTTTTGACATTTTGTAGTGGTCGAGTTCAGGTGAACATAGATATTCTAATAATTCTTTTGAGTCTTTGAGAATCCACATCTGATTCACTCCACTTGTTGAGTATACTTTATCACTATATATCTTGAGGCCATCTTTTACTGCAGTAAGTAATGAAGTGAGGGGCTTTTAAATATTGTTGGTCACAACTGTAATAAAAAGGACTTTTTACGGGAATTGTGTAAACAATAGGTACTTGTACTCGACCTAGCATGTGATAAAGTACTGGGAACAATTAAAACAAAACGTTTAAGCATGATTATTTTTGATTATGATAGTATGATCTGTATTGAATAAGAAGGTTGAAAGATCAAATCCGTTATGTGAGACTGGTTTTCAAATAACATACATGAGTGAGAAATCATTTAACTCCGCTTGGAAAATCGCTGTTTGGCAAAACATCAATGAAAAACATTGTTGCTCTTTTTGTCTTTTTGCACTCCCCATCATTTGCCAGGCAACTTACCACTTGGACATTTAATTTTATGTTTGTTGAAGATCCTGCATCAATGAGAGTTAACAAACATTGACGCGGTTATTTCGACTTCCACCAATAAGGTCTGTAAGTCTCGTTCAATTTTGGAACTTCCGGGTACATAATTTATACCCGGAAGTTGCATTTTTAACAGAACAATATGACGTTTCAAGCAAAAAAAATGTGGACGTCATAATCCCGCAACGTCATATTTTGGCGGGAAACGTTTTCAAATTTAAATTCTACCGTGATTTCTCGGTGTCACATGACTAGACTTACAGACCCTTTAATCCCGCTCAAAGCAGTCCTAGGGACCACCTTGAACTTGCCATGAGGTATGAGCAAGGGTTATTGTTTGATGCCTCATTGTGACTTCAAGATGGAGAGCAAGAGGCTCTCAAGAGTCTGTATCGCTCATCTGGCCATGGCTGACATAGAAAGTCCAAAAAAACCTAGATAATAACATTTTCAAGTTTGTTTATATAGAGATGTTATTTGCTTCATAGTTCAACTATGTTTTCTAATGGAAACAATTTTGGATATGGTGAAACTTACTGGTCACCATTTTTGAAGGGGACCAACTAAGGACTGGTATGAACAAATATGGTTCCAATTAGCCCATTAATTTTAGACATCTTTAAATGGGATTTCCCATAAGGTCATACGTCAAATTATGTTCCCCACTATCTAGGATGAGGTGCAGACTTAACGGACACAATTAGAAAGGGGCCATCAAAGGACTATTGTGACCATGTTTTGGTTCAATTGGCTTTATTGTTTCACATAACAAAATACCGAAGTCTGTAAATTTAGTTTCTGTATATGGCCATTTCGACAACTTATATCTCTTTAGTGCAGTTAAATATAAACATTTGGAAGACAGTAAACACAAAGATGTTTAAAAAATTGATAGAGAACAAATAACCAAATACGATCTAACTGAAGACTTTACATATATACTGGCCTCTCACTGATACTGCCGAAGTTTGCTGAAATACATGAAGACTCTTTACCAAACCCTTCGGGAAGTTTTGAGTTTGATTTTTCTTCCGTAGTGCGACAGTGTTTTACCAGCAGACTAGATTCCTTGAGCTAGCCGGCAGTTTAGCGGCGAGCACTCTTTGACCCTTCTTTCAAAATTACGTTTTGTCTTATGCTTTTTCTGTTCCAAGATAGTGGTCATTGAGTTAGTAGTCTACCTGTATTGGGTTTTATTTGCGTGTTTATGATACTATAGGGAAACGGGATAGAGAAAGGGGAGGTTTGGGTACCCATAAACCGGTTTAACCCTACCACTGGCTTTTGCTGGTGCCGGTACCAAGTCCGGCTATCCCGAGTTCCTATCGTTATTTATGTTTGTCTCTTGTTTTCATTNGATAGAGAACAAATAACCAAATACGATCTAAATGGAATGCTAAAATTCAGAGGAGAAGATATTAGACTGTTTTTCCATAGAATGCAATAATAAACTTGTATTTGTATGATTTCTTAAGGATGTAGTAAGGTGAAATAAAATAAATCTACGATTTTGAATTGATACCATAAATTGAAAGAGCATTGGTAGAGGAATAAAATTAGCAAACAATATTGGTAGGTCATGGACCTTTTTTCAAGATATTTCACATTTTAAAAAAATGGCGGGAAAAGCTCTCTTGGACTTTTACCTTACTATAACATGGAAACATTACCGATTTCTTTGACATGAAAGGAAAATTTACAATCTAGTGAAATCTTGCTTACTGACTTTAAATGACCTGCTGAAGACTTTGATGACTAGAAAATTGGGTGTAATGGGGCAAAATATATTACATGGTAATAATGGGTAAAATCCGAGAAATCCGAATGACATATAAGGATTTTAAAAACCTCACCTTACTACATCCTTAAATCTTGATTTTGATTAACATACTTATCAAATTGCATCAGTTGTATAATAATAAAGTGTAATGCTCTGCACAAAACGTAGCAGATGTTTCTTGTAAAACAGTCTTTTTCACTTGGGATATCAATTGCATGCAATCTATTTCAAGTTATATAATGAATATGTATGATGTCATACATTGTTGCCTTGCCTTAAAAGCGAATGATGAGGTGCTGCTTTATCAGTTGTTTTCAGCACATCCAGTAATAACCATGCAACGTTTTTGGATATTTATGATATGTGCTGTCTTCATTGTTTTCAATGATGAAGCCTTTCTCAAAGGTAAGTCAGATGACAGCTTATAAATGGGTTCTAAAATCGCTGACAACGTATTTCTTGTCAATTTGAAAATTTGATAAAAGAGATATAAACGTGAAAGAGGTATTAATTTTAAAAAGAATACATTGTTCTCTATTACAGGTTATTTTTTCACGTATTAGGAAAGACTGGGATACATTATTTGCAGTTTTATTTGACTTTTTCCACATTTTTTTCATATAGATAAAAAAATTTAGCTATAGGGAATATTTCCATGGTAATCAACAGAAATGTCATCGTGTATAGGTATGCGTCCGTAATTTATCACTTAAACACAAAAGATCGTGCAATTCCTCTAAATGTTTGTTACACTAAAAGATAATACAGCTTTTAACATATGTCAGTTTCATGTGCTTTTGAATTTAATATTTTTATACAGAACATAGCCAAAATCTGTCATTCAACAATTTCATGTTTGGTAATAACATTATCATTTATATTATTCAAAAGAAGGCACATATATACTGCTAGGAACCCTCTTGTTTTACACTAGATAAATATAGTAATAGTTGTTTCAAATGGCAATGATGTAACAAAATTTATTTATATAATAAACATATCAAGGAAGCGGACGGTGAATATTTGTTCTTTAATGAGATACACAATTTGTATTATATACAGTTTGTATAAATAAGTGTAAATAGCCTTTCCAGGTAGCATTGAAAAAATGCGAATTGTCACTTTGAAAGAATTCCGACAACAGAAAAACAAATTGTTATAAGGGTTGATGTAAAAAGTTTTGTTGCAATTACGATCCTGACAGAAAACAAGCAAATGAATACTCATTGCAATATCAAAAAACGGCAATAGAATACCGAAGGAAGAAAGGAGTGGTATTTACAAAAATCGAAGTCCAAAGACATGGCCAAAACGAGGACAAAGAAAACAATTACGTTAGACACAGAAAACAATGACGTTAGACAGATACCAAAGCACAGAAACAAAAATCACAACATTTAAAACCAAGACATTCATAGTGTGAACTACAGTGAAACTGAGAGAGAGAGGTGTTCCGGAATGGTAAAATAGTCCTGCTCTATTAACAGCACCCGTCACACGGTCAGTGAGACATATGTCTTTTTGAAAGATCTGTGAGGTAGCTGGTTGGTTGATGTCATTTGCTAATCCTGAGAAAAAAAACAAGTAATGACCATGGTACGTGTTACCTCTCTGATCCTCAAACCAAGGTTTATTTTTGAAATGCTTTTGTAATCAATTAAGTAATCAAACACGTATGCTTCTTTGTTTCAAGAAGAAGGTAATAAATACAAAAAGACACTAGCATTCAGGAATTGAAAGTGTCATTTATTACCCAATAACAGTTTTTACCGTTAATAAGGCTTTCCGGTAAATAATTTTCGCAGCACACCTACAAATGATTATAAAACTGGTTTAAATCATCTTTGGGATAAATTCTACATTTCGAGTATTTGATCAAGGTAGAATATTGCAGTCGTTTAGATAAATGGATACCTGTTTTAGTCTCAAACTAAAAACTTACTTAAAGTTGAATTCACAGTAGCTATAACGGTTTGAAGTTTTTTGAAGACTTAACTATTACTCTTAGAATATAATATCAGTACTAATGCTGACACTAATCTCCCAAATATTTGGCACTATAGATAACAATTCAAAGCACCAATCCAGAAATAAATGAACATAATAAGGAGTTCGAAGATGTAGAAATTTGTCCATTGCTAACCAATGATTGGATTCTTTTTGGACAAAACCACTTTTGCCGTAACCTACCATTGAATGTTTATCTATGTAATTATGTTTATATGAACTTCATATCAGAATGTTAATAGATCGGAAAAGGTAGACAAAAAGAAAGTCCAGTTCCTCTTTTCAGAGGATCGAGATATCATTGACTTGTTTCCCCTTCTACAATACAGAATATTACCGAGTTGTTATTGACGTTGGATATCAAGTACCGTAAGATGGTGAACAAATCGTATTTTATGGCTATAAATGTAAGAAAAATCATTGTTGAAAATGCATGATTTCAAAATTTCAGACACCTTCGGGTAAATATACAATGGTTGTCTGAATCGGCAAGCGTCAGAGAAATATTGAAATCTTATCCTTGGGTGTCTTAGATTTCTCAATCTTACTCTTTCACCGGTGTTAGATTTCTTACAATTAAGAACATTGAAATAAAAGACCAATTTTCATTCTCCGTGAACCTTGTCCCTATTATCAAACAGAGGATAAATGATTATTTCTAAAAATGTTAAGCGCTAACAAAATTTAATGATCGAATTATTTACACTTTCTTGAAGCTTGAATTGCAATTACATTGATACTCCGATAATTCAAAGTAATGTTTTCTTTTTTTAGACGATCTAACAGACGGAATTGTGAAAAGACAAAAACGATTTGCAAATATCAACAATATGAATGGTGAATATACTTTTTATGAATTTCTTACTCTACAGAAACTTTATGTTTGATTTTAACCTCTGACATTTTGCTGTCCGGCACCTCAATCGGTTTTCAGAGGATCCGTCTACAGAGCTAGCTGCTTGATGGATCCCAAAGTGGGAATAGGGGGATGCTCTGTCTATGCGGGGTAGTCAGGTAATAAACAATATAGCCTGAACGACAACCATTGTGAAAAAACTGCATGTAGAACCAAATGGGCGACGATAGAGTAAACAAGAAAGGGTAAAATGGACCACAAAACAAGAATAAAAAAGAACAACATCAATTCAAAAATTAACTGCTTAAAATGTAAATAACAGACTCGAAAGTAAAACTAAGGGACATCGACAAAAACTAACAACAATGATTAAGGGAGTACGAGTGTCCGAAAATTTGTGATTAGATTCAATTATGAAAATCTGTTTTGAAGAACTTCGCTAATAGAAGAACATGAGCTAAGAAAATTTTAAAAGATATAAGACGTGAAAATTTTGGCGGGAAACAGTTCTCTCTAGCGTTTTCCTTCATTTTCCATTAGCTGTTAATATGCCTTAGAATATATAAAAAATGTAATTGGAAGTTGATAAAATTTTGCATAGTGTCTATTTTATTAATGTTATAGTGACCTATGACAAAGAAAATATGTTTAATGTGCGAAAAAATATAACCCTGTTTGAGTGGATAAAGCTCAAGGATATTAAATGTTTCTTAAATCTGACGCTCATACTCCCTTGAAAAAATTAAAAGCTTAAGATTAAACCAATAGACTCTGATTTGAAACTAATAGAAGTCAAATATAAGAATTATAACACTAGATGCCACAGGTAACCAGGAATAAAAGCTAGGTGGCATTTTCTGCTTTAAAAACACCAAATGGTGATAGAGGATCGTGCAGGGGATATCGTGCCTGAGAATGCACTTTGCAAAGTTGTGTTTTTCTATATTTGAATACAATGTAAATATTGTTTGCGTAGAAGAATATTTGTACACAGAACTTGGGTGTTTACTTTCGCCTGCCCAGGCTGTGCAAAAAATGATAGAATAACATATCATGCACGGGATTAATAAAAAAAAATTACCGCACAGAGTTGAGTTGTCAAAAGCCGAAGTAAATTGAAAAATTGTCGACTGCAATGGTCCTGACTTGGTACATGCATTTCAAAAGAAACGTTTGGTTAAATAACCAAATAACGAAGTTACTGCGAATAAGGTTTCTTATATGCGCATTTTGACAACTTATGTCTTTTCAGTGAAGATAAAATCTAAACGTTCGGAAGACCATAAACTCAAAGATGTTTAAAAACTGTAGGAGAACAAATAATCAATATTATCTAAATGTAAAGCCAGTTTTATGGTGTGCCAAACCTACCCTTTTATTGCGGCAGTGTCAACAGCAATTGGCCATGACACGTCGAAAGTTAGTGGTGTTCATCCTAGTACTCAGTAAAAATGACACTGTGAAAAATTTGTTGGTTGGCTTATTAGTAAAGGTCACATAAATATAAATACCGTGAATTAACTAGCAATAAGTAAGTCCGTGTATCTCAGTCGGTAGAGCGTCGGACGTGTCATTTTATGCCTCACTGACCGTGTGACGAGTGCTGTATATAGGGCAGGACATGCTTACACTTCCGGAGCACCTGATGTCACTCTTGTTTATTGAGAGTTCACACTGTTAGTGCTTTAGTTTTTTGTGTTGTATATGTAATGTTCGTGTGTTTTGTGGGCATGTGGTGTCTTTGGTCTTCCGTCTTTTGGTGTTCTTGCTTTTGCCTTGTCTATGGACTTTGATTTGTGTAATCTTGTGCTTTGTTCCTTCGGTATTCTACGAAAGCAGCATTCGAGGCTACACGTGAGTGTTTTTTTTCTTTGTTTTGTTTTGTTTTGTGGGTGTCTATGGACTTTGATTTGTGTAATCTTGTGCTTTGTTCCTTCGGTATTCTACGAAAGCAGCATTCGAGGCTACACGTGAGTGTTTTTTTTTCTTTGTTTTGTTTTGTTTTGTGGGTTTTTTGTGTTTTTTTTTTCTTTTTTTTTTTGTTTTTTGTTTTTTGTTTTTTGTTTTTTTTGTGTGTTTTTGTTGTTGTTCTTTTAATCGATGAAAAGCAATATTCAATGTGAGAGATTGTAAAGATAAAATCCGATCTAATCTGTTACAGCGTGTTCCTAGACAATGCCCATTCTTGATATATATATAATCTTCTTACAATCACGAAACCGTGCATTTGAAAAAAAAATATGATAAATACACGATATTTTCATATGAAGTAACAGAGTCATGTCTACAAAAAATGACACGGAAATGTTTCTGTAAAATCCGGAATCAGTGAGATTCGGAACGTCAACACAGAAAGCGTCTTTCCATGTGTAATCCGTCATGTGAAAAATTATAAACAGTTTAGATCCAAAATTTAATATGAGAAAATAAATATTAATAGAATATGGAGTAAATGCACATGAGACAGCCTCTACAAACACATGTAGAATCAAGCAATGAAGCAACGCTTTTAGTGTTTTTCTTTATCTTGAAGTTACCATTAGGGGCTTCAACAATGAGCTATGCTCATACCTCAAGGTAAATTCAAGACGTTCCTAGCACCGGTTTGAGCTAGGTGTCAAACAACGCTACACCAATTTCGTTTTTAGCCTTGAATCCATGGATGGGGGATCGTCAGCAAACTAAGTTTAACTGGCAAAATGCTATTACAATCACTGCCATCACCATGCTAAATATGTCAATATATTTTTTATATCTGAGCGTAAACTTGAACTTGGTCTTGGTTGTAGATTAAAACATAACTTATGATAAATTATGATTATCGCAAAGTATTCATCGCATCAGCTAACAACCTAGAAGAGTAAGTGAGAACCGAACCGTGAATCAAAAGAACGAACAATCCATGGTCAATGGCAACATCGGACACACTAAGAAACAAGGATACCACTTAAGTACGGAACAAAAAAGAAAAATGAAGACACACACACAGATTAACAAAACACGGACCGAACAAAAACCATGGGTGAGATCAGGTGCACCGGCAGAGCAAGCACCCCTGCCTCCTATAAGACATCTTCTGTGTTTAACTTGTCAAATCCGGTAGTAAAGTCAAATCCGATAGATGAAAAACAAACCCCAGCTGCAGACGGAAAGATCCACCGCCACCCGAGAAACAGACATCCCACAGCGATCGACAAGACCGCGACGCCGACCGCAAAACCTCTGTAGTGATGACCCCAAGTTCCTGGCAACGTACCCTCGCCCAAGCAGTCCATCTGTAAGCAACTGAGCTCCATCAAGGAAGTCACTGTAACGACCACAAGCCCTTGAGCAGCGAATGAGCTGTGAGATGCAAACCCCATATGCTGGTGCTCCCGGAATGTTGCTACAAAGAAAAGGGAAGTCGACCACTGGAAAAGTGAAGTCATCGCGCCCGTCATACAGGCCAGCCTGCAATGCACCTCTGCCGTCAATTTCAAGATTCAGTGCATTTGTAAATTATATTATTTTTTCTGATCAGTTGAATACTTTCGAAAATATGAACAATCTTGGATTTGTCATAGTTAGATCTTCACACAACATAGTTAATGGCTTAATTTAATATTAATTTCATAAACTACGTTTTCGAAGTGAATCCGTTGGGACGTTATCTGAACTACTGTTTATGACGTCACTTCCTAGGGTGATGGAAAATAGTTTTACGGTGCACTTTTCTTTCGCTTGTAAATTTGAGAAATGTATCGAAGCTGATAGAGAGCAAATAACTAAAAGGATCTAAATAGAAAAACCAAAAATAAGCTGATTATTTTAAAATATACGACTTTTATAGATATTTGATTTCATATAATATGACGTATACGAAGGAGATTTACATTTACAGCTTAGAGGAACAAAACTTCGAAAACTTTTTTTCCTATACTGTTTATTTCAAATCAACTAGACACGAGAACTTACACATCAAGTTAATGTGTTTTTTATTTAATTTGGCAAACAGAAAGTTCATTTAAATATTGTCTGTCATCAAGTTTTAACCTTGTGTGAAAATATCGAACATCTCTGATTTACCCACCACAAAACAATAGAATTTTTGGCCAGCTGACCCCCACTTTTGTGTTGAAATTTGACCAAGTGTATCCCAGGAAAACCTTTGCCACAACGAATGAAATCAAAATTATTTTTTCATGACGTTTTGAAGGAATAAATTCTAAATAACACGTAAATCGAAGACAAAGGGTTAGGTTTACCGCCAAAATTTCAAACACTTGTTACTCAAAAATGAGCACATTAATCTATATTTTTGCCCAAACATATCTATTGACAATGTTCTAACACACCAATAAAAAATAGTAAAATACGTGAATAAGGGAGTACGAGTGTCAGAAAATTTGTAATTAGATTCAAATTCTGACCATTTGTTTTGAAACATTTTTGTAAAACAACAACATGAGCTTAAAAATTTTAAAATCCAAGTAAGAATATTTCAAATATAAGACGTTAAAATTTGGCGGGGAAACAGTTCTCTCTAGCGTTTTCCTTCATTTTCCATTAGTTTTTTATATGCCTTAGAACATATGAAAATTTAATTGGAAGTTGATAAAACTTTGCATAGTGTGTATTTTATGAATGTTGAAATGACCTATGACCAAGAAAATATGTTTCATATGCAAAAAAAAATTAACTGTTTTAATGATTAAAGCCCGAGGATATCCAATGTTTCTGAAATCTGACTCTCATACTCCCCTAAAAAAATTAACAGTAAAAGATGAAACCCCAACAGACTCTGATTTGAAACTAATAGAAGTCAAATATTAGAAATATAACACTAGATAACACAGGAAACCAGGGATAAAAGGTAGGTGGCATTTACTGCTTTAAAGAAAACCTAAAGGTAATAGAGGATCGTACAGGGGATACGTGCACGGGTGTACAAGAATGCATTTTTAAAACTGTGTTTTTTCTATATTAAAATACAAAGTGAATATTTCCTCCATATCCTTTCGTAAAATATTAGAAGAATACATGTGCACAGAATTTTGGAGATTACTTTCGCCTGCTCAGGCTGTGCAAAAAATAAGAAAAGTCACATACAATGCACACAAGGAGGTAAGAACAAAATTACCGCACATAGTTGTCAAAAGCCGAAGTAAATTGAAAAATGTCGACTACAATGGTCCTGTCTTGGTGTATGCATTTCAAAAGAAACGAAGGATTAAACCAGTTTTATGGTGCGCCAACAAAAATACCCTTCCTTTGCGGCAGTGTAAACAGTAATTGTTCATGACATGTCGAAACTCAGTGAAGTGTTCATTCTAGTACCAAGTAAAAGTGACGCTGTGAAAAATTTGCTGGATGGCTTATTGGTAAGGGTCATATAAATATAAATACCTTGAATAAACAAGCAATTACATTTAGTAAGCCCGTGTATCTCGCTCGGTAGCCCGTCGGACGTGTCATTTTAGAAATCAGCATTCGAGGCTACACGTGTGTGTTTTTTTTTTTTTTTTTTTGTTAGTTTGTTTTTTTTTTGTTTTGTATTGTGTGTTTTTTTATTGTTTTTGTTTTTTTTTGTTTGTTGTTTTTTTTGTTGTTGTTTTTTTGTTTTTTGTTTTGGGGGGGGGTTGTGTTTTTTTGTTTTTATTATTCTTTTAATCGATGAAAAGCAATATTCAATGTGGGAAATTGTATAGATAGAATCAGATCTAATCTGATGCAGCGTGTTCCTAAACAAGGCCCATTCTTGATATCCATAATCCTATTACAAACACGAAATCGTGAATATGAAATAATATGATATAACACGATATATTCATATGAAGTAATATGAAGTAAAAGAGTCAAGTTAAAAAAAAAATTGACGGAAATGTTCATATAGATTCCACAATCAGTGAGATTCGGTAAGCTTCTATCCATGTGTAGCCCGTCATGTGAAAAATAAACAGTTAAAATACAAAAATTTAACATGAGTGAATAAACATTAAAAGGATATGGAGTAAATGCACATAAGACAAAGTCTGTACAAACATATAGTAGAATCAAGCAATGGAGCAATGCTTTCATTGTTTTTCTTCACCTTGAAGTCATCATTGGGGGATTCAACAATGAGCTTTGCTCATACCTCATTGTAAGTTCAAGACGCCCCTAGAACCGATTTGAGCTAGATGTTGAGCAACTCGACACCAATGTCGTTCTAAGCCTTGAATCCATGGAGGGGGGATCGTCAGCCAACATCAATTTAACTGGCAAAATACTCTTAAAATCACTGTCATCACCATGGTAAACATGTCAATATCTTGCATCAATTCATGGTCATTTTTTATATCTGAGCGTAAACTTGAACTTGGTCTTGGTTGTAGATTAAAACATAATTTATGATAAATTATGATTATTGCAAAGTATTCATCGCATCATCTAACAACCTAGCAATTCAGCACATTCTTAAATTATTTTTTTTTCTCATCAGTTGAATACTTTCGAAAATATGAATAATCTTGGATTAGTCATAGTTTTTTTTTATTATACATTTTATATATTATTATAGATCATCACATAGTTAATTGCTTAATTTGATATCAATTTCATAAACTACGTCATCTGAACTACTACTATGACGTCACGTCCTAAGGTGATGTTATGGAAATCATTTTACATTGCACTTTTCTTTCGCTTGTAAATTTCATTCTTTTACTTAATATTTATAATAATAAATTACAAAATACCGAAGTTACTGTTAACTTATTTCTGCGTATGCGCATTTCGACAACTTGTGTCTCATCAGTGCAGATCAAGCATTTGGAAGTTCATTAACCAAAAAACGTGTAAACGCTAATAGAGAGTGAATAACCAATAGAAAAGCCAAAATTAAGCTAAATGATTATTTAATTTACAACGTTTTTAGATATTTTATTTCATACAAAAATGTATAATATGACGTATACGAAGGATATTCACCTTTACAGCTTAGAGGAACAAAACGTCGAGAACAACCTTTTGTCATATATACAGTTGGTCATAAATATGGAATATTCGTATTTTCCGAGGCAAAATTTGAAGTTTGCATGCTTTATGCACAAAAGTGTGTGGATGAATGCATTTTATTTTGCTTTAAACATCGTCTTCTGCCTGTGAACTACGAAAGTCTCTGATTCTAAGAATCTCCTAGACTACTCCTTCAACCCATTCTGAAACCGTCTTTTTGATGAAAATTTAAATTTTTTTAATAAAATATTGAGTGTACAAATATTTCTCAACTCTGCAATTTTCAATGCCCATCGTGTATAAGAATTACTAAAGGCACTCTCAATAAAAATATTCCATATTTATGATCAAGAGGATACTATATATTTCAAATGAAGTAGATACAAGAACTTACACATCAATCTTAAAATACATAAATAGCGAAATTGCATAATAAACAGTAAATTTCGTTATGCTTTACACATGTTACAATGAGTAACTTTTCATGAGCAGCATAAGAATCTAATAATATGGAATCAAATGATAAGGAGTCACCCACCTTTAAATAACAAAAAAATAATAAAACTGGTGTGGGGTAACTGAGTATGCTTTATTATATTTTTTCCACCCCAAGTATTTAACAAATCCAAGATTTTTACCTATTTTACGGCAAAATGATTTCACTTACATCGGCAATCGAATACCGAAGCAAGAACGAGGAAAGGGGAAATTCCAAAATAAATCCATAATCACGGCAATTCACAGCAACACGAATTGAGACAGTATAATAAAGACATAAAAAACAAACAAAAATGAACAAAACGCCACAAAAATAAAGCACTAGCAGTGTGAACCGCTTTAAAACTGAGGTATCATCAGGTGCTCCGGAAGGGTAAGCATTCAAGCGTTCAAAACATTCAATTTTAATCTTTTCATTAAATAAAGCTCTTTGACAACCAACAAAACAAAACAAAAAACAAACAAACAAACAAACAAAAAACCAAAAAACAAAACAAACAAACAAAAATTAAATACCTAAATAGAGACGTCCGGATAAGCTACTTTACTTAACGTACTTTAACATAAAACAACTTAACTAACGTAAGGCTAGAGTTATCTCGCTTTTTTAATTTGAGACAACGAGATTTTTTTCATGATTTTTAGGTTTAAGGAATCAATATTAAACTGTTATATGATTGGAATTTTAATCACTATACTTTAGTATCTTTTTTGATAGCTTTGAACATATTGCCAAAAGTAATTTATGTACATTTGTATTTAAAAAGAATCAAAATTTGTTTTTACTTGATAAAATTAACCTTTTAGAAATACATATACATACTGAATATTGTTCATTGGAATTCAAGAATGTGGTACTTTCAAGAGATAAGAACTATTGAGGCAGAAATTAATCGATCTCAAACCTCAAAAACCAGTAAGCGGGAATGAGACTAGATTATTCCTGACAAACATCCCAAAACAAAATAATTGATTATTCGAACTTTACTCTGATATTCGTTTTATGACGATGGTTTTTACTAGATGTTTAGTAAACATGTAGCGCTTCAAAATAGATTAAGCAGTCGTATACACTTATCTCAACAGTTATATATTATCAAGTACTTGTACTATAATGGTGTACAGTTTTTATGTAATGGAAAAATCTTTGAAGTGACCAAAAAGACTCGTAAGTCCATTATTGTAGGTTATTTTCTGGGATTCGGGGATAAGACCCCCTCCTACCCTCTCCAACCGTTCACCTGAAATCAAGTTATTAAATAAAACTTTCAGAATATCTTAGTAACACGATTATACTTTAAGTTTTCATTGCAAAAACGAGTATGCCATTTGGTCGTGTCTTCATTTCAGTGATATCATTGCATGTACAAGTTTTGTGTTACACGGGAATTTACAGTTTATCAACAGAAATTTTTGAATAGTAAAAAGACATATTTTCGAATATATATTCATTACTGTTGGATGAACGCATGGTCTTCATTAGTATTTACATTATTTTTTTCCAATATAAAAATCGACGATTGAAATTTGTTATATAAAAGAAGAGTGGCCTGTGCACATATATGCGTACAAAAGTGGGCTCACAGTTTAAGTAAGCAAAGCTTTGGTGTACTGATTTCTTAAGGGCACGTTCATACCACACAAGCTTTATTTATGAACGAGAAAACTCGTTTCTCATTTAAAACTATGTTTGCAAAATGATTACAAAGAACTGAAAGATAAAATTCTTCTTTCGATTACACCTACATGTGAAATATATCGACAGAAATTCATCATAATGTCTCGCTTCTTGTTCATTTGTCTGTTAATCCGTGTGATACGTCATCTTTACAACCAAAACTGTCAGAGCCATGCATATCTTATACAGCAGATTGCACTACATTTTTTTCTGACTTGTCAATATTACAACTTCATAGTGCTTGCTATAATGTCCTGCACATGTACGTTGCAAGTAAACACTTTGGAAACATGAAGATCATGTGAAATTGTATAGAGATTTATGGTTTATACATGTGTATAGTTTAAATAGTATACAAATCAAAACAAAACAAATCAAAACAAGACAAAACAATCACTCAATTAATACATATGCTCTCGAAATTCAAGTGGAAAAGGTCAAAAGGATATTAATTTAAAAATTGCCGAAAATTGAGTCCTGTATGTGACCGTCAAAACATGTGCCTTTCATTTTTTAGCTCACCTGGCTATGCCAGGGTGAGCTTTTGCCATCACTTGGCGTCCGTCGTCCGTCCGTCCGTC